>JAMKCH010085183.1:0-67873 GCA_023653785.1 Ophioderma brevispina
AAAAGTGAGTAACACAATTTGAGAGTACTACTGCATAGCAATGGTGTGAGGGTTGTAGAGGGTCCATACTAACTACCAAATGTATCAAACGTTTTCTGTAGTGAGGGTAAACGAAGATGTTTGACCCCCTGGATCCGAGATCCGCCTATATTATTATAGAGAAAGAAAGGTGCATAAAAATGTGTCAAAAGTAAGAACAAGGGAAACTCAAGAACACACTCACGAAAAACAATCAATAATGATATTGGTATGCCAAAACTAAGAGTTACCATAAATATTTGGATAGTATTTTTAAGTAAACATAAACCAAACACTAAAGCTAGCTTACTTTCAGGATGGAAATTGACAGTGAATAACTCTAAATGGCAGCCATCTTGGATTTGGCGACCTAAATGACTTACAAAACAAAAATAACCCTTGGTTTGATTCTTCTCCATGGAAATAATAAAAATGATCCCGGTACCAACATGTCTAACGTCATTTGTTCAAACGCATCCAATTTTCAAACTTGTCAATATGGCTTTTGGCGCGGCCTACTTGAATTTTTCAAAGTAAAGATTAAGTTTTAATAGCAAACTAAACCCAGAAATATATTTCTAGCCAAGAAATTAGCCAAGAAAACCTTCAATGTGTTTATAGGCAGATGAGTCAAAAGGAACAAAACATGAAAATATTTAATATGGTAGCTGGCGGCCCATATGCCCCATTTTCAGTGAGATGACCGTACATGGAAAATAAGCAAAATAGGAAAATAAAAAAAGTGAGGGGGATAGACAGGACGCTATCTCAGGAATCGGCTAACCACCATTTTGAACTGCAGTATCTGGATGAAGTTCGATAGTTATCATGAGGTGTTAGAATCACAGACATGTAAGTCGAGATCAGAATATAATAGGCCCAAACGCCAAAACACGTTTAGCTTGCGTGCAGGAAACGTGACGTTTTCGTGGTTTCGTGTTGGTGTAAAATTTTAAACCCAAACTATATGCCGTAACTCACATGATAACAATACATGTGTGAGCGGGGGGATCTACTATGTAAGCCTGTCACATACGGCGGTGGTTGCTATTCATATGCAAGTGTTTCATTTGTGTTCTCATAAAGGACACAAATGGCACCCAAACATCGTTCACATCTAAGTGTTATGACCCCACTTAATACACGGAATGTTGTCCTTGATTGTTACCATCACGTATAATTGAAACTTTAATCGTACTCAATATGAGCCCTACAACCAATTAGCTTTTACGCATTAGTCTATGGTTTTTTTATAAAATTTTACACCACAAACGAAACCACGAAAACGTCACGTGTCTAGCACGCAAGCTAAACGGGTTTTGGCGTTTGGGCCTACTTATATTCTGATCTGACTTCAAGGGCGTGATATAAACCCTCCATGATAACTATCAACTTCATCAGATACTGCAGTATTACAAAATGGTGGTTAGCCGATTCCTGAGATAGGCGTCTGCTATCCCCCTCCTTATTTGCTTTCATGATCATAAATTAGTCAGAAATGACCCCCTTAATCATTCTCCAGGTTGTGATTAAGTTATAAGTTATGTAACTTTCCAGATTCCAAGATGGCGCCGCGGCCATTTTGGATTTTGCTGTCCCCTGGAGTTAGCCCACTCTTTTGGGAGGGGTAGAGGAGCTCACTTTTTTTCAAGTACCCTAAAGTAACCAAAAATCAATCCTCAAACTTCCTTCGCTCTCGCCATGGTCACAAAATGGTGAATTTGACCTAATATATGGTTGATCTGGGAGTTTCAAGTCAAATTTCATCAATAGTTTTATACCAAGAAATTTAGAATCGGAAACACAAGTTAATTTACAACCATCTAAATAAATAGAGCGGTTAATCTTATTAACTCATTTTAGTTTTGGTACAGGTGGTCCCAAAAAGCATTAGTTTAGTTTTGATCTTATTGATCATTTATTGCTTTAACCCAGTCACACACACTTCCTTGTAATTCCTTATTCATTTTATCATATAATGGTTCAAGTCTTTGTCCAGAGAAACAACAGTTGTGTCATCAGCAAATAAATAAATTGACAATCATTTTATGTAGAACAAAATTCATTCCATATATATTATAAAACAATAGCGGTCCCAATATAGAACCCTGGGGTACACCACCAATTCCATTTTCATATGGTGAAACGACATTTTTATAAGATACTATTGTTTTCCTCATCAGAAAGTAACTAGAAACCAGTCATGTAGATCCACGAAAACATACAAACGTATAAATTACGAGCAATTTTTGTTTATATGTGTCTAAGGTATTAAAGGCTTTCGATAAATCCATAAAAAATCTCAACGTATGCATATTATTATCTATAGCCTCGCTGATATCTTTGATCAATCTAATGGAAAGCCGATAAGTAGCATGATTATTTCGAAATTTGTACTGTTTTTTATACAAATGTCATTTTTTTTTTAATCAAAAAGTCATACCTCTCTTATGCTTATACGTTTCTAGTACAATTTTGGAAACATGTTAAAAACAGAACAGGTCTGTAATTTCCAAATATTTCAGGCGTATCTTTTGTAATGGAACAACTTTTGCAATTTTTAGACCAGTGGGAATAATTCCACTACTAAAGACAAATTAAAAATTATTTTGAGGGGAGAGTCCCATCAGAAGTCATTTGCGATTTGTTTAACAAGATCAGATTTCATATAATAATTACCATGACTTTTTTTACTTCCAAGTTTTCCAATTATCTTACATATTTTAACTTCGTCCTTTAAGGTCGCAAAAAAGTGGCATTAAAGTGTTTTCCTTTAAGATCTGAATGGGTAACCTTACCAGAATGTTAATACTAGCCGCTAATGAAGCCCATACCTGCAAATAATTTTATAAACTATTTGCAAATTTGGTTTGGATCATTAATGCTTACCATTAGAGCAAATTTTTATGAGAAACGGGCCTTTTTGAAGACCTAAGGATTGAATGTTCAGAACTTTCCACGTGCTTCTCATATTATTTTTCCTCTGCAGCTAGTAGACTACTAGTAATTTTGGTTGGCCAGCTAAGCGATATGTTTTAATTATTCCGATTAAGTTTTATAATTTTTTGGATTTTACTATTATCATAGGTTTATTTCTGACTTTTTGTACAACATACCCTTTTCTAACGATGCATTAGCAACGGCGACGTTATCCAGGGAGATTTCGGTTTACTCTCTTTTGTATACTTTTTCTTTTTTGGAAACACTCATCGTACAGGGAATTAAACTTATCATGCTGATACACACGATATATTCGCATCATCTGATGAACATACAACATCCCATTCATACAACTCACTCTTTTCATTAAACCCTTTAGCGATCCATCTAAAAAGAAAAAAAATTAATCACAAAGACTATGCTTGTTTGGACCTCCTTAGATGCCTTATTCATGCTGATATCGTATATGCACTGATAACTTAATATTTGACCTTTTTGAAACAAATTTGACAAATTTGACTCGTTGAGGAGCGACTGAGTCGCTTGCCGGGTTCAAAGGATTAATTATCGTACATTTTGCCTCACCTCAATCTCTACCCGCCACATCTGCATTGGTTTCCTTTTTATGGATGGTAATTGATAAATTTTGTTTGTAATAAAATTGGAAGTGAATCACTTATTGAGTCAGTGAATAATATACCAGTGATCATGCTTTGTATGAAGTTTTTGTAAAAATATTAGCAACTATTGTTGCCAGATTTCGAGGAATTCTAGTTGGTTTCGTAATACTAGGATACAAAGGTAAGATGTCATCAAATCAGTAAAATCGGATGTGGGTTTAAGGACGTCTTATATTGCAGTCACCCCTTATATAAATAAGCTTGTTTTCATTCTTCGCAACTTAGAGATACCTATCTCAATTGATTAAACTCATTCCTATCCCTGATCCGGGATCATAAACAATACCAATTATTATATTTTTGATTTCGACTTCATTTCAATAAACAAGTTTCTGCTTCTGGTTTTTCATTCAGATTTTTACTTATTCCTTCTTTCCTTACTTATATGTCAAGCTTCTCGAATATATAATCATCCACCAATGTTCCTCTTTTGTCCTGGCGACATTTAAGTTCCAAATTATAGCCATTTAATTGAAATATCATTAGGTTTTGCATTTAACCAAGTTTTTCGACCATGCCATAGATATTAAATTGGTCTATCACTACCTATGTAGAAAATCTCCAATTTATCAAAGTGTTTATACATGCTTCGATGTTTACATTTAACTCATTGATAGTTTTTTTTATTTATTGACTTGCTGATTTCGTCAATTTTATCTGCCGTGAAATACTCAGTGTTTGTATTACATACAATGCTACACGCATCACTCGGGATATCTTTTAAAGATTATATGCAACTAATTACATATACACAAATAATATTCCCTTCATTTACAATGTGATTGAATGAGGGGCATGTCGTCTTACACGTCATACAATGCCAAAAATTCCGTATAAGTTTTTTTTGCGTTTTCCTTCCTTGGTAACACATCACTGCAAACCTTTGTGGACATATGTATTACAGATAGTAACAATAACTTTCTCTGTTTTTTTTCTGAACAGTGAACAACGTTTGAGACACACTGCGCGTAGACATGACATAGATAAAAAAACGAAGATAAAACACAACCTTAAATATGAGTAATCAAATGAATCAAATTTACAAAACTTGGCAGGTCCAGCAATCTTTTTGTGTGCAGGATCCACAGAGACACAATTTGAAATAGACAGAAAAACTTGGTCACCTGTGCGTATTAGTTGATAATTTAATTTACTATAACTGAAAAGAAAAAGGAAATAAGTTACTTCCTTATATATTTGCGAATTTTGGAAGCAACCGTTGTTGTAAGCTCCATGTGTTTTGACTTTTGATTTGTTCGGGTTTGAGACCCTTTTTTGATGTGTGACTTTGTGTGTTTGAGACCTTTTGTGTGTTTTGAGACCGTTACCAGCTTTTCAAACCTTTGTGTAGTTTTGCGACCTGTGTAAATTTTTTTGAGACCTTCGGTTTTTTGAGGAACTTTGCCTGTTTGTGAGACCTTTGCCTTTTTTTAGACCTTTGTTTATGATACCTAGTTTCTTTTTCTTTAACCTTTGTTTTTTTGGGGTTTTTTTGATACCGTTTCTCGGTATTTGGCATTTTGACAGTGTTGGCGGCCCATATCAAAGATGTACATGCAGGGTTATAACATTGTTGGGTTTTGAGTGTAATTTAGGAATCTAAAAATAAAGGGTGAGACTTTCTAACGAAAGAGTAATTTACGATTACTTGTGCCCGTGTAAATACCTTTCCTATTGCAAAAGGCATGTTTTGGCGAATAGAAAAAGAATTTTCACGTAGAAAAAAAAATCACTATTGAAAATATTTTTCCTACAGTACACTTTAATAACATAGGTCCGTATGAGCGGCTAAAATTTATAAATGGTATAATGTAGACCTACTAGTAGACCTACCTGTTTTCTGCAATTTACCCAACCACGTTACGGTGGATTATACTCGAGAGTGTTTTGTCATTTCATCATTTCAATCTTGTTTTCATAATTCTTAGAACATACATATTGGAAACGTACACGTAAGGCCAGACAAGAGAGCTGAACAGGCACAAGACTTGAACCAGCATCACAAGCATTCATACATTTTAAACACACAGTTAAAAAATACGAACAACGTAAACATTAAAATCTACCTTATAAGAACCATTCAAAATAGTGAAAAGAGACGCCCGCCACGTTCATATTGCGAAGTAAAATTGAGTTTAAAGAAAACAAATAAATGATTTTTTTGCGACAGATTATTTTATTTTTTTATTTATTGATACCAAACAAGGAATGATAAAATTTAAAGCTCGTCCAGGAGACCCTACTTCCGATTTCATACAGAATAATTGGTGTCATAACCCTGTTCTACTTGCAAGCACTGCGCAGACCCGTATATTTTTTTTCAGTGTGTGGGTTTTATGAAATATTCTGTCAAAAGGAAATTTATAATGATGGGCCGGTTTTTGTTGAGTGGAAAGAATGTCGGTAGTTAATTGTAGTACCCGCTACTTTTGTTGTCGTCCTTTCAGGGTCGCATAAAATTTCCAGAGGACATGTTAGAGTGTCAAAAGCTAAATGCGGAGCACAGAATTTTGATGCCAACTTATATCTACCTTGGTCAAGCATAGTGACGATTATTGCGGACATGTTGGGTAGAAGTGTCTTTATTCCCACAATAGGCACCATTGTTGTTGATTTTTTTTAACCCGCGACTCAACAGTTCGGTTCGGACCGACTGCCGGATACGGCAAGGTTGCCGTAGCCGGCAATGTTTTGCCGGAACCGGCAGTGTTGTTTCCCACAATGCATTGCAAGCGCGGTAATTTAAAGTTGGTAAGTTCATTTAATAATGGGATTTTTAGATATAAAAGTGATTGTAAACAAAGTATTTCGTCAATAATGTTTAAAACTACGAATAAAAAAAATATTTTGGGATATAAAAACGATTTAACCTAAAATTCAAAAATTAAAAAGTGAAAATATGACTTTTCCAATTTTAACCACACAACCCAAGGTTAAAATTTTGGTCCTGGGTGAAAATTTGGCCACATAACATCACATTGTCATGGGTAAATATGGAATTTCCCCTAAAAAATAAAAGAGTCGCCATCATAGCATCTTTTAAGAGTTTCCGAATTCTGCAGGGATGCTTTTTTTATTCTGTTGCCTGAACTGGCAATTTACTGCCCGTCCTGCGGCAACATTGCCGGATCCGACAGGTCGGCCCCAGTGACTCAAGTTATTTTTAGTGGGAAGTGTAACAAGAAGCATTTAAACCAGAATTTCATCATTATCTCTTTAGGCAAATCACTAAAGAGTGTTTTATGCAGTTCTTTTCTGTTAAAACCCTACTTTTAAATCGATAAACCATGTTTTTTTTTCATTTGAAAAACTTGCATTTTTCGGTCGAAAAATGTCTCGCCATATACGAATGCTTCGTCAGATTCTAATGTTTTTTAATAAAAAAAACTATTCTTATCGGCTGAAATCCAGTTTATCGCCTTTTTATTCTCGGAGGAAAAAAACATTACGGTAATATTCTTTAATTAAAGATTTTGGATTCTCGATCAAAAAAACTGCAATTCTCACTCAAATGTTTTCAATCAGTGAATCCATGTTTTAAACGACCTAAGTAGTTTTGTGTATTTTATTTGTTTTTGTAGCGCACACAGCCTATGAAATTCATCCATCACACGGGCCGGCATGGGAGGTTTTCTTTTTTTTTACATTATTTTCTTTGTGTTTTATTTTGGCATAATTAGCCACTCCTGTCATCCTGATACAAACTAGGTGCGAAAGGTAAATGTTAATATGCCTTATTTGTTTTCCATTTTGATGTTTTGGTAAGTCCGAAGGTGCGTTTTTGAAGATTCTTGATTCCGAAAGGCTATTGCTCCTATTTGCTTTTTACTCCGAGAGGTTTAAAGTACGAAGGGGCGTTGTCCGAAATTCGGACAAACGCCCCCTTAGGGCTAAAATCCCTCTGATTTAAAACCCTCATATATTTTTCGGAACATGCCCCTTCGGAGTAAAAAATCTTGATACTGTTTTCGAGAAACGCCCCTTCGGAAAAGAAAGGACACTCAATTTATGTTTCGCACTAACGACCCCTTTTTTGTTTTCGGACAAATGCCCCTTAGGAAGAAACCCTTTCGAAAGAATAACCCTTCGGGAAATTAACCGTTCGGAGTAATGATCTTCGGAAAAATGAACCAATATTTTCGGACAAACGACCCTTAGGAGTAAAAAACTTTTCGGACATATAACACTTCGGAAGAAAACCCTATCGGAAATGGACTTCCATAGAAAGTGTGTTCGACAAACGACCCTTCGGAGAAATAACCCTTCGTAATATAGGTCTGTTCCCGTTTGTTACAGGGGTCAAAAAATTAGAATGTTCGAATTGATTTAAGATGTACCAAATTATTGGCTTACTCCTAAGGTTAAAAAAAGTCTAGTTTGCCTATCTACGCGTTATAGTTTTAGTACAATAGGCTCATAACAGTTCAAGGTCATCTGGGGTAAAATTCTGAATGGTCCGATTTTGATCGGACTGGTTGTAAACTGTTAAATTGTCCCACTAGATAAGTAAATGTTAAATAGATTCGTTGTTTGGAATTCTATATAAGAATTACAGAACTATGACTGGTGACCTCCCATAGACCCGGTAGCCCCAGTCACATTTTGCGTTCCAACTAGCAAACCAAATATTATAGATGGTGCAACCAGTATATTGCGGGTCTGTATCCTTAGACGAACAATTTGATCACCATTTTTATAACGAACGGATATATCGAAAAATTTACCCCCATTGTGACCTTAAACCTATTTTGACTCATAACCTGCCAGATATGGCAAACTATACCTTTTTTTAATCCTGCCGAATGTAACGAACACGTTGGCAAACTTTTCGACGCGTTTTTGATACTTTATATTTGACCCCCTGTATAAACCTTACCCCCTACAAATATAGTTTTGGGGTTCCATCCTTGGTTGTAGTAGAATTTGATATGTTGTTTGTTTTAAAAGGTATTCGCAATACAATTCTGTGGAAATTGATTCGTTGCAATTAGTGGTGGGTTAGGGCAGCATTCATTCTATTTTGACTGGCCTCCTACTACCAAAGCACTCAAATTGTTAAACCTCAAAGGGGTTTATTACTACAAATAGTACTTCTTAACTAACATGACGACGGTATTTCTAAAAAGTTACATTATGACGAGGTCACATAACGACGTAATTGTGTTGAAAATCTATATTGCGCAGGCTCATCGCGTCGATCTGTATTTTGAAGTATTCGCCGCGCCACATATAGTGACGTATTTGCGCAAAAAACGCGTCATATAACGACGTATTTGCCCGCCCGTATTGTTATACGTTGATGATTCTATTTTGTCGTTTCACAGAGTGGCGTTATTTATATAACATCATTTTTCGCATATCTAAAGAAACTGGAAGTAGATTAGTTGAATTGAAATTTAAAATATTTCGGCGATTGTAATTCAAATATTGAATAACAGTAGGGGCAAATAAAATCGCCAAATCTCAAAGCCGGTTTTTTTTCGAAATGAGTATTTTGCAAATTACGTCGGATGTAAACGCTGCCGACGATTTGTGGTTAAAGGGGTTCATCCAATGGGGATAACAAGGAGGTTATCTAGGCTGGATAACCAGTCTTTTCGTGAGTAGTGTAAAATGTAGGGCGCTGACATGTTGGCTTTTATACGTATTTATAATTGCGATATTGACGTTGTTTACAATTACAATATGCCCTTGTGTGTGTCTGTGTGTGACTTTTTGTAGACTAAGTAGTCGGGTTGTGTGCTTTGAGGTACAAAAGCCTGCATGTCAGCGCCCTGCATGTTTACCGCACAAGAAAATGCTAGCAATCCAGTCTATATAAAATCTGTTGGGTTCATTGCGGTAAGCTCTCTTAAAAGGTGTTGTTACCATTGTATTGTTATCTCCACTTGATTGGAGCTTGCCACTTTTACACCCGCCCCATCAAGTACCGTGGGAAACAAACTGCGGTTTTGATGGTGAAGTAGAGCAATAATTAATTGCATATTGCCAAAGCCCTATTCAATTACTGTGCTAATATTGCATGTGTAGCCATTATAATGCTTTCTTCTTCTTCTTCTTCTTCTTCTTCTTAGTGGGGAGAAATGAATTTTGAGGGCTCAAACTCAGGACGACAATTGATGAACAAAATACGTCCTTTGATCTGATAATCAAAATCGATACTATGGGTACAGTCCAGGGGGTAACAAAGACGATTGGAAACACTTCACAGTAACATCCTCACTGGGCTAGTGGCCAATGTTTTTTTTGTAAAGACAAACTTCCCTTCCTCTGCCAGTGAGCGGTCCTGGACTTTACGGTAGCCATTGAAAACAGTGAGGTGGTGATTGGTGTGAGTAAGCCATGTGTCAGCGAATGCTAGATGGTGAATGAATGGTTAAGGTGATCAAGATAGTTATTGATTTCTTCATATGATTGTGTGATGCTGCGACCAGTTGTAATGGATATGGAAAATGAATCGTGTTGATGATTTTTTAATTAGTGTGTTGTAACTATCTTCTGTGTGATAGCGGGAGTCAGAACCAGAAACTCTTTGTGGGTGTCACATGTTGAGATGATATGGGTCTGTGAGTAACGGGTTGATACAGAAGGAGTTAAGTTTGATGAGGTTTTCAATTTGGTGTCGGTGAAATATTCAATAAGTGATGCGCGAAAATCTTCATCGTGAATCTGATGGTTACATGGCAGTTCGTCTATTGCAGGGCACGGCATACTGAAAAAAATAGCTCAAAGGAAAGTAAAATCGAGGAGGGGTTGTAAGGGAGACAAGGAACTTGAGACAGCGATTGAATGAAGTAAGCTGAAAAGGAAGGAGAAAAAAGAGCTGAGAGGAAAACGGGTAGATAACAGTGAGATAATACCTGTGGGCAAGATATGCTGATAGTCAGACAAGCCGGAAGCAACAAAGACAAGCACAGAGTAAAGCAAAGAAAGGAAATAGAGGACTAATGAAATACAAAAAGTTAAGGATTATTTATACATTAACTCAAGTACAGATATTGCAAAAATTTGGGTTACTCACATACAAGGCTAACAGAGGATTAACAAAATACAATTAAAGATTATTTAAACATTCACTTAGATACAGCATTTACTTAAATATAGGTTGCTTACAAGTTTTAGGACTATTACAATAGGTAGGAAAACATGGTTTTCGTCCAAAAAGACATGCAGAAGAATATGACAATGGGATACAGGGTCTTTAACTTTAAGGTATATACAGCAGCAAAATAAACAAAGATGAGACTGGGGTTCACAGCACATGTAGACAATGTCTATCTTCATAAGACAGTAATGTAAAATAAACTGAAGATGACAGCATAAACACTGGTAAATTATAGAAAGTATGAGGGGTAGCATTAAGCAAGCGCAAAAAAATGAGCAAATGGGTAACAAGAATACCAGGGATAAGGGCTGCGTATATTTAAACAAAAAACAATATAATTACAATTTTTAGAAAAAGTCATTTTGATGCGATTATAGGTCACAGTGAAAGTAGCGTTGCAATTCAACGTTGATGTGTCCTCGCAGCGAAGACTCTAAAATGACAACATACAACATATATATTCCACGATGTCTATCTATCTAACTAACGGCCGCAGCCGAGATGCTGTTCACCATGTAGCGCCAAATGTCCCTGTTTGTCATTAAGTTGGGGATGTCAGATGGATCCTGCTGGATGTCTCGAGCAATCACGTCAATGTAGTTTTTTGGCACGGTAACTTCCAACATGTGACGTCTGAGACTACTTGGTCAATCGCACGATGACAATGACCAGCAAATCGTGCACGGCGTTGGGCAACAGAAGATGAAATTGGAGGGATATCTTCATATATCTGTGCTTTGGTCTCGTGCTCACGCCAGGATATGTTTTGAACTCGCATAAGAAGCTTGGTGTAGGTCCCATCCAGTCTATCCTGTAGCTCTTTCTTCATGGTCCAGGTCTCAGATCCATATAACAGGATACTCTCTACACAGGCTCTAAAGAATTTCAGCTTGGTTGAATTGGAGATACCAGATTGCCATAAGTGGTGTAGTTTTTGCAAGCATTCCAAGCTTGTACTTTTCGTGACAGGAATCCTTTCTGCTGCCGGCAACATAGGATCCTAGATATTGCTGTTATAGATCTTGTGCACCACTTATCATAATCTCAAGCTGTAGAGCTAGATTCATCTGCGTACTCAAGGTCTGTAAGATACTGACTTTGGTGACGTCTAGAACGCTTGGGTTTGATGGTGAGTCCTTTGTCGTTCATGATGTCAAGACTCTGTCTGACGATGTAATCAACCACGACTACAAAGAGATAGGGAGCAAGAGTATATCTCCTTGGAGGATTCCAGTAGTTGTTAGGAACTTCTTTGTGGGCCCATCCATGGTCTATGGCAATTGCCTTGACAGTCTCATCTGGGACACCATAGTTGGCGAGAATATGCAGCATTATATCCCTGTTTACACTGTCAGATACCTTGGAAAAATCTACAAACACAATTGAGGCTTTTCTCTTGGAAATGTAGATCCATGGGAATCTTCTTCAGAAATTAAGTTACTATTTCGCATCAGTCCTGAAGATAAATTTGTCCAGCAGTTCAAGATGACGAGGTTGTCCCTCAACGACAAATATTCCTCAGTACAAAAAATCTAAGTGTTACCACCAAAAGTGTGGCTGTCCACATTTAGGACCACAAACTGGAATCCTTTTTTATTCCAAAAACTGAAGTTCTTTTAGCTTAAAGAATGACAGCCGGCAAACTAGCTTTCAAGCTCCTATGTGGTATCCAAAATATCAGCTCTGGTACTGCACCGATCTATCATCTCTGCAGATCAATAGTAGCTTTTAAACTTGGTGTAAACAACACCTGGCATGATCTCAATGTAGCACATGGTCACGATGTATTCCGTATTTATACTCTCAGATTCTTTACTAGTGATATCATATCATCGTGGTCAATATGAAAAACAGAACATGGAGATTGAAAAATGGAATTTATATATGGATATAAAAATATGACAAATGAGATGTAAATATGCAAAAACCACCACAATAGAGGGCTTATAAGGAGTGGTAGCCCTTACTTGTCAGCGAGCTGAAATTAATTTCACCCAGCTGAAATTCTATCCAATCAAAATTAAGTCGAGCCGGTTAACCAATGAAAAGACCTTTTCTTGGCGAGCTGAAATCGGGGCTGAAATGTTTGAAATAATTTCAGCTCGCCGAAATTAATTTCTGCGAGCAGAAATTCATTTCAGTTTGCTGAAATTACAACCAATCAGGAATCGTTTTTTAATGCGAGGCAAAAATCAACCTGTCCAACTCGTTCATAAGTAATGAATTTCAGCTCGCCGAAATTAATTTCAGCTCGCTGAAATTACAGCCAATAGGAAGACGTTTTTTCAGCGAGCTGAAATTCCAGCCAATAAAAAGCAATGAATTTCAGCTCGCCGAAATTAATTTCAGCTCGCAAAAATTAATATGATGACTTTTTTTCATGTAATTAGGTCATTAATATTCATAAATCGACTCTTTTACGGAATAAACCTCAATACTAGATTACGGTTTATTCCGTTATAAAAAAAAACGCCGAAAAAACGCCTTCCTAAAAAAAAAAAAAAAAAAAAACAGAAATTCATTTCAGTTCGCTGAAATTACAACCAATCAGGAATCGTTTTTTAATGCGAGGCAAAAATCAACCTGTCCAACTCGTTCATAAGTAATGAATTTCAGCTCGCCGAAATTAATTTCAGCTCGCTGAAATTACAGCCAATAGGAAGACGTTTTTTCAGCGAGCTGAAATTCCAGCCAATAAAAAGCAATGAATTTCAGCTCGCCGAAATTAATTTCAGCTCGCAAAAATTAATAGGATGACTTTTTTTCAGCGAGCTGAAATTCCAGCCAATGAAAAGCAACGAATTTCAGCTCGCCAAAATTAATTTAAGCTCGCTGAAATTACAGCCAATAGGAAGACCTGAGACGAATATATTCGTCTCAGGGAAGACAATAGGATGACGTTTTTTTCAGCGAGCTGAAATTCCAGCCAATGAAAAGCAATGAATTACAGCTCGCCAAAATTAATTTCAGCTCGCTGAAATTACAGCCAATAGGATGACGTTTTTTTCAGCGAGCTGAAATTCCAGCCAATGAAAAGTAATGAATTTCTGCTCGCCGAAGCGACTTTATAGGCCTGAGGCGCAAAACAGTTAACACTTTTACCCCATAATTCCCTCCTTCTTCAAGCCCTGCCCCCTTTAAAGGGTTATCGGCCTGCGGCGCTAGCGAGTTATATAAAAAAAAATATTAGATTAGTAAATTTACAGGCCTGCGGCTCAAAACAGTTAGCTAAGCGACTTTATAGGCCTGCGACGCAAGGTAGTTAAACCTTGTTTTTTCCACCACCCCAGAATTTTTGAATATATGGTTTTTTTCGTGTTTTACATTCTATGATGTCACTTTTTCACTTTTAAAAGGTTATCAGAGGTTCAAAATCATGAATATTCATGTAATTAGGTCATTAATATTCATAAATCGACTCTTTTACGGAATAAACCTCAATACTAGATTACGGTTTATTCCGTTATAAAAAAAACGCCGAAAAAACGTCTTCCTATTGGTTGTAATTTCAGCGAGCAGAAATTAATTTTGGCGAGCAGAAATTCATTTCGGTGAGCAGAAATTCATTGCATTTTAATTTTGTACTTATGAACGGGATGGCCAGTTGTTGAATTTCGGCAAGCCGAAATTCATTTCGTCGAGGTGAAATTCATTTCAGCGAGCTGAAAAAAAAAACGTTATTTGATTGGTCAATGCCGCCAGTATCATAATCTGATTGGATAAATTTCTGCTCGCTGAAATTGTGAATTTCAGCTCGCTGAAATTAATTTCGGCGAGCAGAAATTGAGCTAGTTATGAATGACTCGTTTTGCCAATGATACATCAGATGAAAGCGACGACACAGATAGTGAAACTAACGAACAAGAATACTACCGCTTTAAATCAAAGAAAACACACCGCCAACCCAAGCATTAATGAATGATTTGAAAGTGCTTATAACGACATGCTAAAGAATGTACAATTTCGGAAGGTGGAGCGATCAATTCCAAGATAAATATGAACAGGCGGGCATAAGAACGGTGAACTCATCAGACACAATCTTGTTAAAGCATAAAAGACAAACAATATTAAAACACATGAGACAGGACATTACGATAACGCCCCTCACCGAGAATATTACCCCAACTTACAAAACAGCTAGCAGAATACCATCAGACCAGATTGATAGCGAAGTTGACACCAGATGCATATAGGCGAGGCATTAGTGATAGATAGACAGGAGGACGTTGATAAAAAGCATTCGTTACCCTTAAAAGATCACAAGAGAGCTTCGTAAATAGATCAAAATGTAGACTATAAGACCTACAAAAAGCGAAATTGGTAAAACTAAAACATACCTTTTAAACCGTGTCACAATTAAATCAGATCAAAAACACATGTCAATCAGTAGAAAAATACTAACTCGTCCTTAGATGGTTTAACGAGCTCCAAGAAAAAATAACTTAGTGTTCATGTATTTCGCTATCGTGATTTAGTACCCATCAATATCCAAAAAAAAAATTTAGCCGAAACTCATCATATCGGCTAAACCGGCATGCCACTATTATACGTGCACGTAATCACAAGCTTTTTTTGAAGCAACAAAAGTATGATGTATATAGTTTAGTACTCTATCTTCTCTCCCTGGAGATTGCCAGCGCACGATTATTGTTGAAAAAAAAACCCTGTGCGCTTGGCCGGAATTCGAAACCGGGCCGACCTTCGTTATTCCATGCAAACGGCGCTCTACTAACCAACTGAGTATCAAGAGGGTTGGTAGAAAGAGCGAAGATATCTCTATAGTTGTTAGTGTTCTAACGGTTCCTCGAAGGCACCTTTCGCCCTAACCCTATATATGATATACATAGCCTTGTCTACCTGGAGAACTAGTGTTTAAATTTCAAAAAGTCGATGGTAAAAAAGACACAATGCTTTTCAGGGCCGCGGCACCTATGCGTCAGGTATGACAATCGCCGTACCACTTTTTTTTATTCAACCCGTTTTCTTACAATCGAAACACAGCCATTCTTCTTAACTTTAATATTTTTTTTTATATCTTAGAAGCCTGTCCCACCTCCAGTTGAGATGAGCAGAATATCATCGGGCCTTAGGTTAAAGAGTTCGTTTACCGTACCACCACACACAGAAAAGGTTTGACACCTTTGTAGTTAGTATGGACCCTCTACAAATCAATGTCTAGGTAGGTAAGTACTCTCAAATTGGTGGTATCATTTTTTTCCATTGGGTCAATTTAGTTTAACACAGGTGTCAAACTTTTAAAATGCCCCAATTCTATTGAATTTATGCCATTTGTCCATCTAATCATAAGGCTTCCAAATGTAAGTGTTGTACAAACCTTATCGGACCATTGGTTTTAGAGTGACCTTATAGGTAAAATGGTAAAAAAAGACCCAGCATCATTTCATTACAAGACCCGTTTGCCTAGGATAACAAAAAAACCTTTTTGTTTTGTTTGTTTTTGTTTTGTTTTTGGTTTTGGGAATGTTTGTACACGGGTTTGTTTGCTTGCTTTTTTTTTGGTTTTTGTTTTTTTGTTTGTGTTTTTTTTTTAATTCAGAAACGATTTTTTTGGGCTCAACAACCAGAAAGGGCAATCATTCTTGGATTTCCTGTTTTCTTCTTTCTACTTTTTGATAAAAGGGACTGACTACAAATCCATCCTCAAATATATAAAAACCCACGATTACTTGCATTTTCTTACTAAAAATTAATTTCTCGCACGCCAATATTAATTAGTTTCAATGCAGATTTTATTTCGACATTGAAATCCATTTTTTTACCCTCAGATCATTGTCTACTTTTGACTTAGCGGAATTACAATAAAACTTGAACTCCTCACACCATTTACGTGTCGTATTGGCACACAGCGCCGCCCATGTTGAATCTTGGCAACCCTTGGCGAATCTTCATTGCCCTAGGAGTTTATCACCCAATACTAATAATAAAGCTGAATTTATATGCGCTTTTTTACCTGAGGATTCAAAAGCGCCTGGCTATTATCATTACGCTGGCCATCAGAAATCTTCATAATCATGTCCTTCATTAAGGTTTTGCTGCCAGGATGCCAACTATCGCACTACCTATCACCTTTACTTAATTGTGATATCCCCCTAACAGCTCCCCATTTTCACTCCTGGGTGAGATAGGGCAAGCGAGGTAAATGCCTTGCCCAAGTGCACAACACATTGGCCGCAGCGGGACTCTAACCCACGACCTTCTGATCACGAGCCGGTCGTTCGTATCCACTGACCACATGTGCCTCGATCGACCACCTGATTCGTTGATTTCGCGATATCCAATGTTGACGGACAAACTTTTTACACTTTATCCCTATATCGCCTTTTGGTCGAACTTGTTTACAGATTTTGATGTCTCCATACCACATTTCCAGATGCTTTCATCAAACACATATAATAATGGTCATTTTCGACAATCACTGTACGCTTGGGGTCCAAATTTCAAAGGTACTTTTATTTGTAATTTTCACTAAGAAATACTCAATTGATCAAATTTTGAATTATGATTAACTCTGCATAAGGGGGGGGGGGGTGGGGTGGGTCCTAGGACCCATTTTTGGGTTTTTCGGCCGGCGCTTTTTTAAAAAACGCTGCAAATACAGGGTGTCCTCAGAAAGAATTACAGAACCCTAACGATTGGGTGCCCATAACTTCCAAAAGTGAGTATCACATTTGAGAAATTTCCAAAGAATCTTAAACCACATTACTTTTTTAACATTTAATTTAAACGTCACTCGAATTCGGTTCAGTGGTTTTGAAAATAAGCGATTATGTAACACATGTCAATGGACACTTCCTTCCGTTGGCTCACAATAATGCAGATTGATTTTAACTATACCACTAATTACTACGGGTGTTATCTTTTTCAAAGCTGTCTTCTTTCAAGTTCCCCAAAGACCGGCGTGTTTAATATGTTTGTGAGTCAATGCCATTTTTTTGTTCGTTTTATTAGTATAAAGAATCCGTGACATATAACCAATCGCAACAATAAAAACAAACCTGGTACATACCAAGAATGGATTCATCTTTATTAAAAACAACACTCATAGAAATGAATTGAAGAAGGTTTTGATCAATACTTTTTAACAGGTGGATAACTGACATAGATTATTACCAATATTTTTATTTCAAATCCGACATCTTATCCAATAAGATGGTGGATTCTACATTTAGAATAATAACGCTAACGGCAAATGTTTGGAGGTGCAAATTCAAAATTCCCGAGTTTTAATCTATACTTGTCTTATATGAACTACTGCACGAGACCAGGTTGGTTGGTCCACATTTGGGTCGCGCCATGGCAAAGGGCGTTTGTGGTCCAGATATGCCGAAACTGGTCCTAACTTTACTCTGGTCAGGCATGAATTTATATTAAGATTCCACAGAAAGCTTCCTGCAAGAATACAATCTTGAACAATTTTACAGAAGTACCGTGGAACGGGTACAAGTCAAAATTTGAACAAGAGTCTCTGTGTTGGAATGCGCAGCACCCACACCAAACTTTTACAGAACATTGCGTGTGCAGCATCAGACGGGGTCTTCGTCTAAATCCAAGACAAATTCGCAGACGTGACAATGTGCCACCCATCCACAGATCAAGCTAACAGGATTACCTCGCTTGAACCTGAAATTTGTCCTTAGTACAGAATGCAAGAGAGCATTCTCTCCAAGCAGCATACTACCAATGCAGAATAAACCCTTCTGTTCATTGCTCAACAACAGGGCCTGTAAGGTTTTTACCTGAACTTATAGTTGGGGAGGAGGCAACATTCAAGATGAATGGACATGACAGCACAAAGACAACGTTAGGCACTACACAGACCACAACAACCTCCAGAGACTTTGAGACTTTAAAGAAATAAATTGAAAGAGAAAATGAAAGAACTGTATTGATTATTTCTCGCCTGTCCTGTCTGTAATCACTTTATTACAAAAATTGGAAGGAAGTGTCGCATGTGACATGTTTTACATAATCGATTATTTCTTCAAACCTACTGAGCGAATCGCGTGCTGTTTACATTAAATAAATGAAAATAATTGTGGTTTAAGATTCTTTAAATTTAGCAATGGGATATTCACTTTTGAAGTTATGGTCACCACGAGTTAGGGTGTAATTCTTTCCTGAGACACCCTTTTATTTTTGTTATATGTTTTGTATTTGTCTAACTTTTAGTTGTGCTTGCAGGTGCAAAAACAAAATCGACGGCCGTTATTTGCACTTTAATGATCAGGGTCCCCTAGGAGCTCCCCCCCCCCCCCTTTATGCACTACGCGGAAGTGCCCATGACAAAATTAAAAAATCTTAATTAGGTTTAACTGTGATTCTGATTTTCAGAATGCATACACCTAGTGACATAACAATGTAAATAATTAATCAAAAGATTCTTGGAAAGTAATAGTAGGCATTGGTGTAATATTTTTATATACATCGAAAAAAACTAAAAAATATAAAATGCACGAGACCTTTCTAATGTGTGCCTTATAATGTTAAAATAGAGTTCATCCTCCCCCATTTAAAAGCAATCACAAATTCTAGGTGATTCAGTGCCGAGAAAATGCAGAAACAAATTTAGTGTCTTTTTTTCGCACATTTTGACGCAAAATTAAAATCAGTCCAGTTTTTGGCCCCTATTTTCTTACTGACAATTTTTTCAGTTTTTATTTCTAATGTTGATGTCTTTGAATCCTTCTAAACATGTGGTGGATTTCATCTAAAAATTCCTTTGGGAAATTGGTTATAAATGAAATGGGTCCCTAGGACCCACCCCTATGCACTAACGGAAGTGCAACCCCTTATGCAAGTTAATGTTAATTATCTATTGCAAATATGTGCAATTTTGGAAATATTTGTCATAGTGGACAAATTTGACAAAAACACAAGTTCCTTTGAAAAACCATATTTACAAATTTAATTTTCGCAAAACACTACTATATAACAGAATACGTAGTTCAGATTTACAAACAAACCGATTGTGGACTATGCCTTTGTTGAATTCGTTATAATTGGAAAGTGATAGCAATTTTTAGGAAATCTCCGATCTAGTGCACATGTTGAAATTTTAAATATGTTTCATGAAACAATCCACATCATACTCCCAGTTTATACAAATATTTTTAATGTTTGTCTAATTCCTGACACAAATTTGCAGCAAAAATCTGGTAAAATTTTTATCTTCTTTAAAAAATTGAATTTTTATACACACACAGTTGTTTCGACGTGACAGTAATGTTAAAACATGTTTCGGAGGTGACAAAGATCTTAACAAAAGTTTTTTTGAGTGTTGTTTGAATCAATATTGAGAAACGGCCTACCCTGTTCATGAAACTATGAAACTAGGAATGTTACAATCCAATTTATTAAACCTACTAAGACCGGGCTTGCTGGTAACACGTCTGCATCTCAAGGCCCATTACTTTGGAACAATATTCCTACTCCCCCATTAAAATTTAATCACCCCTCTTTTGCTTTATTTAATGCAAAGATGAAGAAAACTTATTGGCCGTTAATTCTTCTTGATTCTTAATCTGTATTATTATCCAGTTTGTTTACTATTCGCGTTCATTTTGTATGGTCGGATTACTTGTCTATGTCTTGTTTTTTTCTTGTACCTGTTTTCTGTCCCGTCCTGTTTCTGTTTTTTTTTTAATTCGTCGCGATTCCTTTTGTCTTTGTAATATTTTTGTTCTATTAGTTTGGTTTTTTTATGTTCGAAATCTGAATCTGAAACTGACTTTCATCATTCTACATTGTCAACAACATAATTCATCCTTCTATTTATAAAGAGATATAGAAATAGTCCCCAAAGGGTGACAAAACAAACAAAATTGGGTTTAAATATACTGTATATAGGGCTACTTAATCAACATCTTTACAATTTCAAGACTGTTATCCGGCCACACTTGAAGCAACATTATTTGACAAAGTTAATAAAAAAAATGTGGCAGTAAAAAAACACAAAATTTTTACCCTTACCCTGTTTACTCAACTGTTACGCAGTTGATGTTTCCATGATCTGCATATTTTTTAATTTTTTTAATTTTTTTAATTTTTTTATTTTTATTCCTTATTTTAATGGGATTTTACACAGTTAAGCTGTTTCAATTCCACTATTTTTGTCTGATTGGGATGCACCTTTCTTCTTGGATCAGTGGTGAAAAACCTTCATATCTACTCATTTCTTTCCTTCACCAAATTACGTTCATTTTTGCAGCCCAGAAAGTCGAATATCAGATCAATGAAAATATCAACTGCGTCACGGTTGAGTAAAAACAGGTCAGGGTCAAATTTTTGTGTTTTGTCCATCCATTTTTTTATTTACTCTCTGTATATAGTTATTTATGCAGTTGATTAGATTATGGTCCGATTTTTCATATGATGTTCGTGACTGTGATTTATTTCAACGTCGCTTTTTTTTGGGTTCATAACTTTTGAGTGCATTTTATGCTTTTAAATTAAAAAAAATATAAAAAGTTTTTTTATATTTTCCTTTGAAAATGCAACAGAAAATATTTAATTTCATTTAAATCTGGTTTTTTTTCGTTGATGACTCGCCTCGTAAATTCTAGATCATTTGGACCTGAAATTTTGTGACGTCATATGGGGGATTGAATCCCGTAAAAAAAAATGGAAAACTTAAAAAATGCAAAATTAAAAAAAATATGGAGAAAAAAGGGCATAGTATGAATTGCCAGCAGTCCTAAAAACGTGTAAATTCTGCGCGTAACCTTAACACGGTATAAGATGCTATCTACAACGTCTTAAAATATAGCGAGACACTTGAATTGGCGAATCAGGTTACGTTAAACTTGAAAAACTCACATCAGCCAATCATCTTCCACGTAATGCATGCACGACCTGAAATATAGTTGATCTTGCTACACGTGTAAAATGTGTCTGTTAGTGATGACGGTATTTCAATTTGACTCGGTATATGCGATAGCTTCCTGATTAATTAGCAGACTTGCCAGTGCAAATGGGGAATATTATTAGTCTTAAAAGAAAACTAAATATTCTTGTAACATGGGTGGAAATTAATTTAGAAAGGCCATCAACATTTAGGTTTGGAAATTTATTCCGTTGTATTCCAAATTAAACGAAAAAGCCATAGATTTATGCATTTTTCACTCACCCTCCTTTAGGTGGTACTTGTGTAATTTTTCAACGCGGGCGAAGAATCACTTTTTTAGCTTTTTCGTTTTCATCAAGATTCATCTCGTTGCCCAATCGTGTCTCAATGGATGACGCGTAAAAATGCCAAGCCACAAGGAATCTCTCGTATCTCGCAACCCTAAAGACGTGTAAGATGATCTCGTTACACGCGTAAGATACACGATACTCGTGTAAGGTTACTTGAACACTTACACGTTTTTTGAAAACTTGGCACATATGCTTACACGATAAGATGCATCTTAGACGCGTAAGATTGTTATCTTAAACGTGTAAGATTGCATCTTAAAACGTGTTAAGGTTACACGTAGAATCCTACGCGTTTTTAGGACCACTAGGCCATTCATGACGCTCTGTCAACGAGTAAAATCTTACACGAAATGGAGGAAGTTCACTATCCTCTTGAATAAGAGATTTACTCGTTACAGAGCGATCCCTTTTTCCTTCTCAATAGGGAGAATTATGTTTTACCAGTATACAAATACTACATGGTTAGGGGAAATAGGCACACTATTTTCCCTGAGGTAATGGCTACGGGCCTATCAACCCGAACCGAAGTGGTTGAGGGGGTGATAGCCCATAGCCAGTACCAAGGAAAAATAGTGGGCCCTATTTCCCGATATCAACCATGTAGTATTTGTTTATCCAACCTCGCTATGACTCTGGGGACGAGTTGTAGGGCACAGTTCAATTATTCCCTAGGGAATAGCTAGACAGTAAATAGGAATCAGCCAATGGAAATAGCTTGATTAAGCTTTGTGCATGAATATTCATGAGGTGTAATGATCTACTGTTTAGTTCATACTGTTTAGATGTTATTAGCAAAAAATGTGGTCGACATTTTATTACTTAACACACACTGTCATATGGGCCAATTTGTACACTTTTTTATTCTACTATCAAAACGGGTGGACTGATTTGAAACCAAAATTTGTAAGAAGATGGTTTGTGATGGCCTTCATCATTAGTATGTCTCAATTTAGCGGCCTAAAATTTTTCATGAATTGGTTGTTTACTACGCTAATTCGCATCATATTGATTGTTTCATATGCACAGGTACATTAATGCGTGAAAGTGACACGCAAATGAATACGAACGCATATTTTTGGTATTCGAAGGAAAACTGCAGTTGTTTCAGTTAATTCGGCTACAAAGATAAAACTTGTAATCAGTATATTTTTTAAAGTCAACTTACCGAGCTATTATGATATGGACTTTTGTAATGTGCAGATGCAATATGAAAAATGCCAGTTGAATCAGATTAAACGCGCTGTCGATGTTATGACATAAGGAATCCCAATACGGCACACAACGTAGAAGCGGACGGAAGTTCAGAATTCAACGGGTTTTAGCGCAAAACTCTTGCAAATAAGGACACCGCATTTAACAAATGTAGAATAAAGTATATACCATCGAAATTGATATAGAAACCAAATAACACTCATTCGCAGGTACTTGATAAATGTAAACATTGCAAAACTCTGCTGGAATATGGCAGCTTGATCATGACTAAATTTGCCTTATATCGACGATGAAGAAAGCTGATTGATAAATTGAATACTATTAAAGAAAATATACATATTTAAAGCTTATTCTGCAGTCTATGGGATTTATTGGTCCTCTCCTGTGTTCATAATTAATTAAAATTGCTAATGCAAACCGCGCAAAAATGTCGTTCCTCATACCCACAAGGGCTCATGTCGCTCACCAAAGTTCGAACCTTTAAAATTGCTCCTTTGGCGTTCATCTGCAAAGAAAGCATTTCCTGGACCTTAAATTTCGCCGGGTAAATGAGAAATATATATATATATATATATATATATATATATATATATATATATATATATATATATATATAAAACCTTTCTTCACAGGGTTAGGCACCGGACATTTATTTATTTCATAGGCGCCATATTGGATTTTTAACTAAAATGCAATAATTTTCCTAGATTTCCTGCTTTTTTTAACCAAGGGACAATTTTTTCTTAATTTTTTAAGTCTATAAGTAATTGTTATACTAATATTACAATCTAAGTGCAGATAGGACTGTGCGCTTGGCCAGTTGCCGACCTAATTGAAGAGAAATGGTTGTGAAGATTTCATGATGGTAGCGTAATGATAATAGGCAACAGCGCTGTGATCTTGATGAAATGGCGCTTTATAAAAGCCAATGTATTATTATTATTATTATTATTATTATTATACAATTATCTTTAATAAAAGACATGTTGATTACATGGCTTCAACATAGTTATCTTTTTCTGACCATGTTTGTGACTACCTATATACAGCATACTTCATGGCCGCCATATTGGATTTTCAGCTGAATTTCAGTCAATTCCCTAGTTTTGCTACATTTTTAAACCAAGGGGAAATTTTTGCCTTCAATTTTTGAAGTTTCTAAGCAATTATTTTACAATTATCTTTCATATAAGACATATTAATTGCATGGCTTCGACTTAACTGCCGATACTGATAGAGGTGGGTGAACCGTCTATGTACATTTGCATCTATCATTTGCGGTCATTTTTGCTAAAATAAATTAGAGGTACCACCTTCAGGGAGGGCAGGGTGTTCCATCAAAGTCGGAACTTGGGGGTGCCTAAAAGTATACTTGACTGTGCTTACTTTGGCACCCATCATTGCTATAATTTCACTTTTGCTTGCATGAACGGTCGTGAATGTAGTACAAAAACCCCTTGGTTGAACGGGAGTTAATAGTTTCCTTCATCAATTTTGTTGAGTTGAGTTGCTTTTTTAAATTGATCCACCACACGTGGGCTGTGAACTCCCCAAGAACAATGTCATTATGTTTCTTTCAAAAGGAAAATCTTACCCATTAATTAAGATTTTACTTTTTAACCATTGCCTACACCTTTGAGCATTATTTATTGTAAACCATAATGGAATTTTAAATTGTTTCTATCAACTTTGTAAGAAAATCATATAGCTTGGAGAGCTAATACAGCAAGGGTTCCGTTTTTCGCTCAGGATGGAGACACCCTCCCGCAACCATCCGATACCAAACATTATCTTTTATGCAAACAATCATTATCTCTCATTTAAAAATGTATAGGATATTTACAAGAGGTTAATACTTTATGCTTCAAAATAGAAACCTTACCTATCAGTTAAGATTGTATGCCTACTTTTAAAGGTCATTGCACGCCCCTATTATAATTATTAGTTGTTGTGAACTTAGAAATTTCAAAGTGTTTGTATTTGGGAGCCAGAGTCCCGCGTTTCATGGAAGCAAGAGGGTGTGTCACTTTAACACTGACCGCACCCCCCCCCCCCCCACCCCCCCCCCCCCCCCCCCAAAAAAAAAAAAAAAAAAAACCCCCCCCAACGCACCCCCCCCCCCACCCTCCCCCGATGTGGGGCTGGATTCTCCCCGACCTCGGCAGCCGTACTACTTTCAAATTGCTTGCGCCGTCGCTGGCTTTTGAGGTGTCGATGGTTGCATACCATGACGCAGAAGTATGCGAGCTAGCTGGGCTTTTTCTCTTACAGATGCTGGAAGAGAAATTAGAAATAACTACCACTGATCTATAAATTATGTCAAAGTAAGTTACATTTGCATAAGCAACATTGCCAAAAATAATAAAATCCCACAATTCTCAGATCAAAAGCTAGCAAACACCCAAACAAAAGCTGCAACTGCAGGAAGAAAAATGCCTATCAGATGCAACAGCTTATAAAACCGGAGTCAGCACAGACTCGTTCATTAGATCCTATATGGGCATAGCTGAGGAGACTTTCAAAGAAAGATATTACAATCACACAAAATCCTTCAAATGATCAAAGTACAATAATAAAAGAGACTGAGCTTGCTAAATACGGGACTAAAACAGTTCCAAAATTCCACAAAAGGTGAAAAGGTCCACTTTTTGCTGATTTTTTGCATAAAAGGTCAACAATTTAGAGAAATTTTGACAAGAATGTCCACTCTTTTGTGATGAGATGTTCAAAAAGTTCGAAAAAGGACCATTTTAGGGGGCTAGGTCCTTTTACCAA
This sequence comes from Ophioderma brevispina, assembly GCA_023653785.1. Lineage (NCBI taxonomy): Eukaryota > Metazoa > Echinodermata > Ophiuroidea > Amphilepidida > Ophiodermatidae > Ophioderma > Ophioderma brevispina. The sequence continues at coordinate 25,945 of JAMKCH010085183.1, forward strand.
AAATGGTCCACTTTTACCACAAAGGTCCATTTTTTCGAAGTCCCCCCCCCACCCACCCACCCAAAATAAATCCTGCGAACGGTCCTGTTCAAATGAAAAATAACATGGTAAAAACAAGCAGATGTGATTACTCTGTTCAACTCATGCTCCTGCGGAGACCTGTGAAGCAAAAGTTTAAAGGTGCATTTCGTGATTTTAGCATCTTCTATTTTGTTCATGTTTCACTAGATATCCTCGAGATAAGCTTATTCCCAAACTTTCAGTTGATTCTGATCTTGCGTTTTGGTGTTATGGGCAAATATTCGTATCAGATTCATAGACCACTTTACTGTAATTTCTGTCCGTTTACGGACAGAAAATACAAAATTGCGAATTTCTTGCAGAGCCGATCGAACTAGCACGTCAGATTGGGCACACATGCTATACTTAGCCCAACGGTTCAGATCATACAAACATCTAAACTTGTTTGAGGTAAGTCGGGGGCGAGGCTGTGGATCACGAAATGCCCCCTTTAAAGCCAAAAATATGCATTGGTCTTATAAAACCAATTTAAAGCAAAAGTCCAAAATTGCCAAACAACCTATCTTGGATGTGAAATACTCAAAGCAATTCCTTTTGGTGACTACCTGAGAAAATGTTGTTCGTTAGAATGAGTAAAAATTGCCAAACAGCCTAGCTTGGACGCGAAATACTCAAAGCAAACCCTATATCGGCGACTACCTAAGGAGTAGGTTGTTCGTAGTTCAATTTAGGCTTTAATCAAAACAAGCAAGAATTATGGCTGAAACCTTGCAACAAATAGTATGTGAAAATAAAACAGCTCAAGGTGACTACCCAAAGCCGATCGTCTATCAAATGAATACCTGAAAGATGTTAAAATCTTGAGTATGTTAGTATAAGTGACTAATGACAGAGTACAAATAAATTTCTCATTCAAGAACATGGATCCTTAGATTTTTGGACCACCTCCTGGTGCCTGGTGTGCAAAACGTTTCAAATCAAAACACACTAGATAAAACACCTAAATTGGTTAAGTGAAAAATTGTAATAAATTTGGAAAAGAATAATAATATATGAATGAATTAAATTTAAAAAAAAGTCTGAAGCACAATAACAAATTGATACTAGAATAAACTGTAAATGAAGCTTAAACGCTTCAGAACTTTTATAACACTCCTACATTATTAATTGTAAATGAACATAAATGAAAAATCAAAACAGAATTTTTATACGATTGACTATGACTTTCAAAAAGAATGTTAAAGCAATAACAGCACATTTGGAAGAGCGCCCCCCCCCCCCAATTTTCAAAATTTGATATTTTGGCACAGTTATGTTGGTAACTGTTTAGGAAACTATACCTGCGAACGAGAATGCTAACAAATGCGTATTTATCATAAAATAACGACTTTGTAATTAGAATTGGGATCCCAGATTGGACTTAACGGCAGAGCTGGAAATGCTAAGTTTATGTCCGTCCATGATGAAATAGTGTAACCTCGAGAAAATAAGCTCTAACTTGGCTTTTCTGAACCAATAAAACAACGTATGGGTGAGCGTAGATACGTACATGGTGCTATATTTCCGGCTATTTCATATTGAAAGGCCGTTTCCAGCAGCCGTGGCATCATCGGCATCATCATTTTTAAATAGTAAAAACACGTAGCTATAGTAATCTCACCATACCAACATTAGAAATCAACGGGTTTCATGCAGTCGAATACGTATTTGACTCCTATATAACACAGCGAATCAAACATTTGGGTTTTGACAAACTGTCTGATCACATTCAGTGGCCATTTTGAATAAGAAATCAGTTGTTTCCTGGTATCTTAATACTGTCGTCATTCATGTCGTAACCATTCATGCCTTTAACATACACCACTTAAAATAGCCATTCCCTTTTATTTCATTTAATTACACGCATTCATAAGTAACTCAAACTTTCAAACGCCGTTTTCTCAGAACTAGCATTTATGCTGTTTCGACAGTATGCAGAACCCATGACGATATATAACGTCCCTAGAATAATATCTGACAATAACCGCAAAAAGTGAGGTAGCGGTATCTTTGTTGTCAGATCTAGGAGCGATTTCCCACTAACTCAAGCCAGGGGTTCGCTCCGTGATTTTTTTTTTATGTGGGTTTTGAAGGTTTAAGGGGCGTTAGGGATTATATTAGTGCTGCATTCTCATTTGAATCGGAAGTAGAATCACTTCGATAAAACCACTCCGATAAAAAAGGGAGCGAGTAACTGATGAACTCAATCAACAATCACCATTTATAACTAAAGTTATGCTTACTTAAAAAAAATTGAAGGGGTGATACTGTCCATTTGTTTATGGTGACTATGCAATTTATTAAGTTAACGAGCTAATTCAACTAAATAGGATCTATAATAGTATCATAAGCATCAATTGAAATGCCTTATATTGCACTAACGCGTACAAAAACAAATTATGGATAATCACTCCGAAGTTGTTTTTTTACAACGCACCTTCATTGCTATCGCACGTAAGTGACCTAGCGACCTCATTTGATCCACTCACGCCAAACTCTTGAGAATTTGTAAGTTGCATTAACCCTCGTCTTCAATACCAAACCTCTTTTTTTTGTAACACGGATTACCAAGGGGGTGGTTACCATGCACCCCCTCGAGAATTCGTTATAGAGCACCTGATGCTTATGATTTTGATACCAGTGGATAGCTATGGTCCTCTTCTTTCCATTGATACCAAAACAAGTACCAACGAGTCATCAAGTCCACGAGTCGGCAAAATTGGCATTTTCCACAGAAAATAGGCGAATTTTGCGCAAAAAAGGTAGGAAATGATTGCAAACGACTAGTTTTACATAAACCTAGAGTTATAGAGCCATACTGTGAATAATATTTTTAAAAATGCATCATAAAATATTCTTGGGTGGCAACCACCCCCCCCCCTTACCCTTCGACTTTGACGGCATACCCTAACCCGGTGAAGGTGCTACCTTCACATTATTTTCGCTAAAATGACCAGAAAGGATGAGAGAATGATTACCTAGCTAGAAGCTTTTTACGCAAGCTTTTGGCATTTTAGCGCACCGGAACAAATTTCACTAGAGGGTGTGGTAATTCCCCCTCCCTTGGTAAGACGAGGGATAAGTTATGCTTGTTATGTTATCATTGAAAACACAAAATTCTGTAGTGTATTTGAAATCTATTAAAATGATTAATACGCGCTTTTAATGTTAAATTTCACATTTTCCGTGTTTGGTCTAAGTGGTCACATGTAAGGATTATACCGGAAATTATGAATTTATGAGATGAAAGTCATGATCATCGACATAAACCTTGTAATTTACTGCAGTGAAAATATGTTACCATGACACGTGGGTGACCGGGAATATATGTTACTTTACTTTAACTATCGTGATGTGTTGATGAATATTGTCGCAGTACGCTTTCCCGCAATTGCATATTCTCTTATATAAAAGTTATAAAAATATACAAATTTTAAAAAGGCAGAGTTCCTGGCTGTGCACAAATGGTTTGCCGATATTGTCACCGTTTGGTAGAGTATTTTTTATGTCTGTCTGAGTGAATGCAATGAAGCTTAGCACACCTTCATCATTTATTTATAAATTCAGTCAGCTAATTAATGCTAGGACGTTGATTATTGATGTATAGTTCCTACATCAAATTGATTTTATTCATTTAATATTTATAGGAAAGTCCTACATTTATCATGGTAATCAGACTTAAAGGCACTATCCATGATAGAAAATCGACAAAAAAACATTATAAATCAAACAGGTATAGCCATCCTAGTGATACGACTGAAAGCAACTTAATAAAAGCAAAATTGATATTTTAGTCATTGCTGTCCGTACGAACACTTACAACAACACGTAATTGAACGGGGATTCATATAAATTTATTTGAACAATGCTGTTTTCTTCGTTATCGTTATTTTTTTTTTTGGGGGGGGGGGACAAAATTATTCTACCGACTTATTCTTCACTTTTAAACTACTCCTGCAAATTTGGAATAATTTTATTCTCTTGGATGGATCACTGATAGTGCCTTTAATAATACGCATGCCTGTATCTATACTCTCGTGTTTAAGGTTCTTAAAAATATTTGCTCTCCATGTAAATCTCCAATTTTGAAAGCCTCTTTCTAAGCTTCGTGGATTAGATGTTAGAGGAACGGGGTGACCTGAAGATAAAATATACCGGTTATTTCGTGCATCATACCTGTCAAGGGCAATCTGCGCGAACAGAAATTAGGAAATTAACCAATGGTACAAGTCCCTGTAGATTCGACACCAATAAATAGATCTGGTCTGGCACCCTCTGGCTGAAAAGTGTTTGGGGAAAAAGTAAAAAGGTAACAGGTCTAAGTTACAATTGAAAAATAGTAGAAACTGGACCTTCCTGGGCCATATTTTGTGTTAGAAATTAATTTAAAGATACGAATCAGCACAATATCAATTCAAAACAGTTTGTGAGGCTTACTATTGAGTAATTACAGTTCTAATTTTACACCCACCCCATAGGAATATTTTGACTAGAAGCCACAGTTTCAGAGGGGATCGGAACTCATTGTTGTCTTCATGCTTCAGTAGTCGAAAAATCCGTTGTCAACTTATGGATTCTTCTTGCTGAATGGGATGCAGAGGTCTAGCAGTCCCAGGTAATGCATAATTTAAGCGACTGAGTCACTTCGTTAATGAGAAATTTACGTTTTATTTACGGCCATTTTGTACATAAACCAATGGCAATTTATTTGGTGGTGTGCAACCTATATAAACTGTGTGGCTAAGAAATCATGTCATCTTGTCCTTAAGGTGTGTTTCACTGGGTATTACCGAGTGCATTCAATGCTGGAAAGAAGAAATGCGGTTTTTTTTTTGTTTGTTTGTTTGTTTCTTTTTTCGTTTCTTTTTTTTTTATTGTAAATTCCAATTTGAAAGACTAGTTTGAACTTCGCCTTTTACTTTCATACCAATATATTGTGTTATTATGCATCTGGTGTGCAATACTGCAATGCGAGTAGCGCGTACCGCCCAACACTGCACAATACGCTAAAATATTGGGCAACACGTCAAGCAAATACTCTTTTTTATTAGTTATGAAGAAATTTTAAAGCTGTTTTTGTCAAGTCAGCTTCTTCTTGCATACTAATAATAATATTGGATGACTTTTTCGGTTGATAACAGAAAATATCGCCCTCGCCAAGAAAATATCGTCTTCGACTCGCCCGATATTTGATCTAGGCTCGGGCGATATTTTCTGTTATCAACCTCAGCCATCCAATATTATATAAATATTGTTGTGGAACAGTAGCAACAACGAAGTGCAGTGTCTTGTGTAAGATAGAAAGAAAATAACATTTTGGCTGAATAATCTAATATTTGTGACAACAACCACAATTCATATGCACCTAACAGAGAGTGTCAGAAACGGTTCGTTCTTTGGGTGTGACATCAATAAAGTATTATTAATTATAGCTTTGTTTGTTTGCTCGTATCTAATTATAGCAATGGCATTATGATGCTTATTTTTTCAAAATGTTACTCTTTTGCCTCAAATTTGGAAATCACACCCAAGATGAAAGTTCTGGTATGATTTTCAAAAGTATGTGAAAAGAGCTCGTGATATACAATCAAAATACCACGTCTGAGGCGATCGCCCATTGCCCGCAATGTGCACATGAAATCATTATCCTAATATTATTCAAATTTTAGATATATAAATTCATAATTCTCTAAAACTTCAATCGCCGATATCTCGAAATGTGACGGATTAACCCCGACTGTTATTGTACATGATCGATGGCGTACTTATCTGCATAATGATCAAATATCAACCTTATATTTTTATTACAACATCGGGTAACCATAGTAATAATTGCCTATCAATTTAGACCAGACATGCATGCACCATAATATTAAAGGAACCGTGAAAAGCTATCATATATTAACATTTAGTGGAACAAACGGACCCAGTACGCCTGTTGGTAGACAAGGGGTGGGGGTGGGGTCCATGCACCTAACCTCAGAAAATCCACTATCAAAGGAATTTTTCATAATAATAAATACCACATTGTAATCACATTGTGACACTTAAAACAAGTTGTGAAAATTGAGTTTCATTATATCGCCTTTAAATTAGAGGCAAATCATACATTCGACATGCGCAAAAGTGAATTAAAAGTGGGATGACTCAATTGAAACCGACTTCATTTTATCAAATGGAGATTTTTGTATCAGAAGAAAGCTCACATTTGTTCATAACCCAAATCATATTTTAGGTCTCATAAATGTTTCTTTTAGGTAGTATGAACAAAAATGTCCCAAAATGTGGTCCACCACAATATAACTTAGACTACTTTGTAGTCCAACATTGTTTGTTTTTCCAATGGAACGCTTTGTGATACATTTTTCAAGCATTCGATAACAGGCTACCTATAATGCTTTCCAGACTTACACAGTTAACCACAGAAATTCAATATTAGACTACTTTAAAGCGCCACTGGCACATTTTCAGAAAATATCATTTTTTTTTTCAATTTGCTCGCAAATGATAGTCTAGGCAATTGGAAGAATAAAGAGATATTTTTCACATAAAAATAACATACCCAAAACACATAGGGACATTAATAACAGGCTAAAGACATCCAGGTAACTTTTAAGTTGACCCGTAACTTTAATCAACAAATATGTGTTTATTACATGAATATCATAGACTCGTACTCATTGATATTAAAACCACAGACCGTTGTAAATAAACTGAGTGTCCCCCGTGAGAGAGCGTCCTAGCTATCATAGCAACATGTATGGAATAAACCGTGACCTTGTAGACGAAACCATTTAGGTACAGTACTACCTTGTAGACGAAGCCATTTAGGTACACTGCTAAAACAAATGATGCATACAGCACTCAATGGAGAACACAATAGACGGATGCGTGGTAGGACACTCAGTCACACGGACACTGTATTATATGAAACCGGTGTAAAGAAACTGAGTGTCCCCCATGAGAGAGTGTCCTAGCTACCATAGCAACATGTACGGAATAAACCGTTACCTTGTAGACGAGGCCATTTGAGTACAGTGCTGAAACAAATGATGCGTACAGCACTCAATGGAGAATACAATTAACCCAGGAGCTAGCACACATTTGTAACACATCTCAAGTACAAAAGGTTTGAGTGATTAAATATGTTGACAGACTGACAGAAACCCCTGAAACGTGATTCTTAAGTGCCGCAAGTGGTGCAAAAAAAAAAAAAAAAAAAACTAGCTATCATAGCAACATGTATGGAATAAACCGTGACCTTGTAGACGAAACCATTTAGGTACAGTGCTACCTTGTAGACGAAGCCATTTAGGTACACTGCTAAAACAAATGATGCATACAGCACTCAATGGAGAACACAATAGACGGATGCGTGGTAGGACACTCAGTCACACGGACACTGTATTATATGAAACCGGTGTAAAGAAACTGAGTGTCCCCCATGAGAGAGTGTCCTAGCTACCATAGCAACATGTACGGAATAAACCGTTACCTTGTAGACGAGGCCATTTGAGTACAGTGCTGAAACAAATGATGCGTACAGCACTCAATGGAGAATACAATAGGCAGATGGGTGGTAGGACACTCAGTCACACGGACACTGTAGTATATGACACCGGTCAAACAAGGTGCATGACGTGGGGATCAACTGCGGCGTGTATTTGCTTGTGTTTAACGCAATTTCCGCGTCGTCTGCTGAACTAATGTCGCCGGCGACATTATAAAATCGTTTGGTTTACCCGTAAGCGCGCTGATTTGGGCTTAATAATTTCAGATGAGGGCTAATGTATATACAAGCTTTACAACCATGCAAAAATATCAATTTTGGAAAAATCTAGAGGGTGCACTCTTTTTCAAATGTGCCAGTGTCTCCTTAAATTCGTGCAGATTTTGCTACCAACGTGGGGGTCATTAGTGTAACTTTTTGGGCTAAAATTATTCATTACACTGTTTGGTAACTAGTAGGTTGTTCATGTATGCACTTGATATATAATAGAATGGGAGTTTAGTACAGTTCTTACCCGGTTCAATTCATGAAGATACCTCTATTAGGTAGCGGGAGAGCGTTGTGGTAGAGCGCTCGCTCCGTTACCCAGAGGCCGCGAGCTCGGTCCCCGGCCGGGGCATCTTCAGCTCACCCAGCTGTGAATGGGTAGCTGCTCTGTTTATACTGGCAAAGCTAGGTACAGTGGTGGAGAAACGAACTAGTTTAGTGGGTAGAAGGGGGTCTCGTGCACCTCTCTGAAATAAATTCCTAATCAATGTCTCTATATCAGAAAAAATACGTAGAAAACGATTAGCTATGTTAAAAAATTCAAAAAATGTCCCACGTGCCATTTTTAGGTAAATTTATGCAAATTAGGATCGCCATTACAGAAAAATATAGTTTTCACCGTCTCTCAACAACAATAAAACAAAAATTGTTCTTCTAGAGCCATTATGACCGCTTGCCATGCATATTTGTATTGTTGTTTTGCTTCGGATCCAAGATGGTAACCAACATGGCCGCCTCAAAGATCTACAAAATATAAAAGTGCTAAATGCCTGTATTATTTAGTCGTATACAGGGTGTCTCAGAAAGAACGTTACCATCCAGAAGCGGCACTTTTTACCTACTTCAGCAATTCATATCCTGGTTTTAGCTGTATTTTATGAAAATATGTACTCTTTCGAAAACATGGTGAAAACGAGAAAGAAAACGGTGAAAAAAATAACCAAACAATCACTATTTCCCTACAAACGATGCAAACCTATTTTGTCCACGGCGAGCAATTGCAAAGGAACATGCATGTGTTGGAATTCTTATGAATTTGAGCACACGTAAGTCGTCAGATCAATTGTTCACATGTATTGCCTGAAAAGCACCTAAAACCTGTACTTTATTTGTTCTTCAGCACATTAGAAAATATCTATCGCATGATAAGTAAACCAAATCCCACACCTGCATTTCCCATTGTAATGCAATATGAATTTGGTTAAATCGCGCTTTTCAAATAATGGTATTGATGTGTGACTCCTACAATGACATATTCTACCAAAATGCTGTCACGACCGCAATTCACCAAAGAGGAGAGAATTTTCATGACTAAGAAATCTAATGAAGCACAGAGTTTAGCTGCAGTTTAGCGTGAATGGGTGAACGTCTTTCCTCAAAGTAGGGTTCCCACTAATATGGCAATCATGATGAGCAGAGACAAATTTCTGGAAATGTCAAGATTCTAAATAGGTCCAAGGAGAGATGCGGTCGTCAAAAACAGGACGATCAGCCGCAAATATTGTTGCAACCCGGGGCTGTAATGCGTACAGAACTAAACAATAACCTTAGAATGAGCATATACCTGACGACTTACGAGTGCTCAAATCCATGAGATGTATGTTTCTCTGTTATTGCCACCCGTGGACAAAATAGGTTTGCATCATTTTCAGGAAAATAGTCATTGCTTGGTTATTTTTCACCGATTTCTGTCTCGTTTTCACCATATGTTTGAAAAAAGTACATATTCTCATAATATATAGCTAAATCAAGGACAGGGAAATGGTTAAGTAAGCAAAAAGTGCCGTTTCTGGAGGGTAACGTTCTTTCTGAGACACCCTGTAGTCATAAGATAAGAAAATAAGGAATATATGACTTCGACTATTAAAAACTCATATCTGCATGTTTTGCTTAGTGAGTATATTAACATTCAATATGGCGGCCAATTTGTCCGCATTCAAAATGTGTTAAAACTTAGAAATTACCTTATAGTGTCCCCAAATTAGGATAAAAATGTGAATTAAAGTATGAGAAATGTGCGTTTGGTTAATTAAAACCCAAAAATGGTATTTTTGTTTGGTTAACTTATTTGAAAATGAAGATGGCGGCTAATATCACCGAGTTCAAAAATCTTGAAAGCGGCTTTATTAGCCGACATCTTGAATTTAAGAAATTCTACTAGAAAAAATGACAGTTATGAGTTACTAATGATATTAGACATATTTTAATTTATCATTCCTTCTGGGTGCTATGTCTAGATATACGACAAAAATAGGATAATTTTTAAGGTTTAAATTATTTGAATGTGGCCATATTGACCGCCATCTTAAATTTGAACAAACAAAAAATTGCCAGCAGCAGTGTAAATGGTTAAACGCATATATCTCATACTTTGATTTAGACTTTTATTATTATTGTGAGATGACATATCAGTTACAAGGCAATTTTCCTGGGTTCAAACGATTCTGCATGGGGAGATTAGTCGTTGCATTGAATTTTAAGAATGCATATCATACAAACAAGATAGATATGAGTTTCTTGTGGTCAAAGACATACATCTCTTACTTAAATTTATAATTATATTATTATTCTTTGACTATACAATTAAATATTACAGGTATACATCGTTTTTATGTTTTACAGATCGTTGGAGCGGCCATGTTGGCTGCCATCTTGGATCCGAAGCAAGATAATAATGTGATCGACAAGAGTTCACAATGCCTCAGAAACAACATTTTGTGTTTCTTGTTGTTGCATAAATTTACACAAAAATGGTAGATGGGACAAATTTTGAATTTTTAACATAGCTAATCGTTTTCTACGTGTTTTTTTCTGATATAGAGACAACGATTAGAAATGTATTTAAAGGGGGTGTACGAGACCCCTTTCTACCCACTAAACTAAACTGGCCACTCTACTCCATAATGCCGATGCATTATGAGTATGAGAGCATGCTCTATCGCCAAACCCCAATGCTTTTTGAGTATGGGACAACCTTTACTTCTGTAAGTCGTCCATGTTCAGCATAATTACCATCTTAAAAATAGACTGTTTGTACTATATCAGTGTATTCCTCATTTCATATGTTTCTTCTCTAGATTATAATCACATAACCATCTTTAAATGGAGTCGTCGAACTTCTTTGCAAATTCAGTGCATACTCATTTGAAATATTTGATCCCTAGATTTTGTCTATTACTTTACACCAGAGAAGATAGATGGTTCAACTGTTACTTCAAACGATACACTGTTCATCCGCCTATTCATCTTAATTGCCTTAAATCCGATTAATTGGATCAAAGACCTGCGCTTCTTGCTGGAGAACATTACATACACCTGTCATTAAATCCCTGAAATATTCCAATTACCCAGTTGTCAATTGCTATTTGCACAGAGTCTATACACTATGGTCGTGACCAGTACAGCGAAACGTCCCCGTCTGCATCACTTACAGACGACTTTGACCCCAAATTTTCAAAGCATTTTGACACTTTGGACACTTTCGGACACAAACAGGTATGGTTGAGGTGTATTCAAAATGCAGTAATCATTCATCATATCATATTTCACAGGAACTAACCGGATATTTTAAAATTAGGCTAAAATAACAACATCCTTTATTGCCCTCAAAACCTTAAATCAAGGTTAGCTTACCGAAAATGGTTGATTTTGCTGTTTTCTTTCGTTAAAAGGTCAATGTTTTCATCAATTATTTCGCCAACGAATAAAATAAATAATTATTGGTAAGAACAAACGGGGAGTTCCTTACCAGCAGAGAACATTTAGTTGGAAAATTAATAAACTGTTTTAGTAGCACTGTGTCAATTACTTCCTGTTGAGAAACTTCCCCGACTGGCCAAGCTTGAGTCGGAGGAACAGATTACTTCAAAGGTCCAATCGAGCGGCCCTTGAAGTTTCCCAAACAATGAGCCGGTGAATGAGAGTAATCCTGGATAATCGGATTTCAAAATCGAGCCATCTCCTTTTTTCTCATCTTCTCTTTTACATGTTTATGACCATGGGTATAAGTGAACACGTATTTGTCATTTGTTTTAAAGCACAAAAAAGCACCCAAATTGTTGGGTCCATGGAAACCCCTATTCACTTAAATGTTGTATGCAATAAATGTAACGATTTGGCAAAATACCTCAAATTTTGGTAACCTTTTATCAAGGATTTCTTTATTTTGTACATGATGGCCTATAGCGCCCTCTTGTTTTGCTCTACAAGACAAAGCCTTCTCGCAAATATTTGGTGTGTTTTATTATTCTTTTTTCCATGAAAAATCTTCTGTAACTATCCTATGAACTGATTGGAAGCTAACATGGATGGCATTATACAGTGTCGGCGTTGTGTGGATGCATTGTGGTCAACCATATGTGGTATCTAGCGGCATCGTTTACTTGCACAAGCAGACCTGTAACCAGTATATAATAAAATGCGATTTTTATTTGCTTACTTTCGATATAAAACATAGGTTAGTATTTGCTCCTATAGTAAATTTTCACAATTTTTGTACCAAACATATAATTCTCACCTTAATCCTTTAACATGAAAATATTTTTGATAGAAAGTCTTTCATTAGTGTAAAATCAGAATTTTCACATTTTTTAGGGATACCGGTTATGTGAAATCTCCCGTTGAACATTTAATGTAAAAGAAAACAAAAACGCCTCAAACATGAAAGTAAATAAGATACATTGGAATATCACTGTGTGTAGTTACCTCTTTTTATATGCCTTCAGATTGCTCGCGTGCACAAGTTTCATGAATGCCTTCCTCTGCTGATCATCAAACAAGTATGTGCCCTTCCCCGTCCTGGTATGGTATAAGGCCCCTGGAATCTTGTTCCCGTTTTGCTTCCTTTCCTATCCGCCTTCCTGCTACACATTTGAGATGTTCAACAAATTGCGGCACTTGGCAAAATTCAAGATGGCGTCCAACCTGGCTACCATAATGAATAAAATTATAGGAAATGGTAAATAGCATCCAAGAAACTGTTCCAAATTTGAATATTCATTGCAATTGGTTTCTAGTCAAAAGTAGAAAATTTCATATTATTTATTTTTCCCAAATTTTAAAATATCCAAAATGGCTACCAACATATCAACTACCAACTTATACAATGTGATAATAACCGCCACAAACTGCGATAGAAGCATAAATTATTCACTTTTTTTGTTTTGTTTTATTTTGTTTTATTGACCAGGAAATCATTAATTAAATAAATATGAAACGGAAAAATCCGATAATAGGAAATTACTAATGGCTACTAGAAACCAGATCCTAATAAATGTTTCTCAAATGGGCACATTTCTAGATGTCATTATTTATACACCATTTTGTATGTTTTATCTATTTTTGAAAGTCATTTTGGAAGCCATCTTGAATTTTGCCAAAGTACCGCATTTTTTTAATATATGAAATGTGTATAATCGCTGTCAGAATTTCTCAGCCAAGCCGAACGCACGCAATGTATTATGCAAATGAAATCGCGGAATACGCGAACGCCACCCGACCAATTACAAATCCCGTGACGCTTGTCAAGAACTTATTTGTGCTTCCGGGTAGGCGCACATCACGCTGCGTGTACTACAATTTTGCCTGAGAAATTCTGGCAGCGATTATAATAGGACCTTATACAGGCAGTCAAATTAGGATAATGATGCCTTAACCCAAAACTAATTGCAAAAAAAAAAACAATTTTCTCCAGATTTGTATTGAGGAAAAACTTTTAAACAACATATCAAAAGTGGAATATGTATTTTAAGGGTAAGGTTTATACAGAGCTCAAAATATGAAAAGCGGTCAAAACGCGTCGAAAAGTATACCAACATGTTCGTCACCTTTCAATGATTAGAAAGGTATAGTTTGCCCTATTATCTGTACGTTGTAGTTCAATAGTTATGGATCAAAATAGAGGAGGTAAAAATTTAGATATATCCGTTCTTTATAACAAAAATATGCCAAATTGTTCGCCTAATATACTGGTTACACCGTCTATGATATTTGTTGCATAATTGGAATGCAAAATGAGACTGGGCTACAAGGTCTATGGAAGTCAAACAAATAATCTATTTACATTTACTTATCTATTGTGCGGTGTGCAAATTCTCTTGTTTAGCATAGCAAAATGATACCCATTTTGAAGTAAATGCTACATAAATTTAGGCTTGTATTACATTTTTTACAATGCTAAATATATACAAGTATCCCATCTATGATAAAATTGTCAAAAACTGCTATACAAAATTTTCAAAAGAATTTGCACACTGCTATTGTGACAAATTAACAATTTACAACCAATTTACAAAACAATTAACCTCAGGAAGACCCCTCCGTAGACTCTACTAAATATATTAAGTTTGGTGCATGCGTTTTAATACAAATGATTTTGATTGGAATGAAGGATTTGGAACGGTGCGCAAATGGGCGCAAACGCCGTTGATTGGTAAATGTCATTAGTGCTACGCTGTTTGTTTGTTTATTACATTTTCCTCTTGCAATTATTTATAGAACATACAAAAGCATCTGTGTATGTTTCTGACAAAGAACATTGCTTTTCGAAGTCAATGTCTAATGTCACCCATTGCCCTTCATATGCAAATTTAAACATCCACGGAACGCAGGTCAAATCTTCATTTGAAGTCAAAATGCTTATCTGATTCGTCGTTTAAATTAGCCAAAAAACCGTGATAGAATTTAACTGAATTTAAGAGAGAGATTTGGAAAAAAAAATATTTGCCTAGACTAAATGTTGGTAACAAGTTTTTAACACAGATGAATACTTTAAAATAAAAATGTTTACCCCTGTAATAAACCTTACATACGATTATATTTGGTAAATTCCTTATATTTGGAGTATTGGAAACTGTTTAAAGTTTTGAAGTCAGTAACTCCTCAAACTTACATTAAAAAGCTTATTTGCCCGCTTTTAACACAATGAAAAATAATCGTTTTGTAAAATCCGTCCGGATCAGTCTATGTGTAAAGTGGCAATTTGTGGCTATTTTCATACTCAAATGGTTGCAATTTCAAATGTTTATATGATTTTCCGACGTGCGCCGTGCGAGTCACTATTAACCAAATTGTATGATAAATATATATTTTGTGGTTACTTTTCATTTTCATACTCAAGATGCAATTACCTGCATATTACCGACGTGAGTAAGTCAAATCTTACCACATTAGGATTGATACTTAATATAAATTATCAGTCAAATTTAGTTCGGTACATAAAATAAAATGAAACGAAATGTATGCGATTCATGGGCTCTAGTGTACAATATGGCGCGTACGATACTCCCTTAAAATAGACTCCAAACATGTCTAATGTTAGTCAAAGTGATTAACCTCTTGATTTTAATCTTACAACCTTTCTTACAATATCTCTTCCTTGGCTCATTTCATTGATATACATAATAATAAACTCATCTGAGTACCAAGCCCAACTCCATCTACAACATTTAAAGGCTTTTCTTACCATGTCTTGGATTGGCCAATACATACCCAATTTTTTACACTAATAGGTTGCGTCTTAAGAAGGGAACTAAAGCTGAGTATATTTTACTCAATAATTCATAGTAGTGCTAGTATTCATGCTAGTATAGTACTATGTCCAAAATTTCTAAATTTATAATATTATTAAAATAACGAAAAAATGTGTATTAAAGTTTGCATACATTTGTGCATGATTCAGCTTAACATATTTAGTGGCTCGGGTTTATCCCACTATGTGAGTAAGCTCAGAATTCATCGAACTTGGAAGCGCTCAAGCGGGTTCAACGGACTTACTATGAAAAGGTAAAATTACGCCTTATAACAGTTTGTTTGTTTTTCCCGGGGGATTTTTGTGCCAAAATTGATTTTAATTAGCTTATCTTTGTCAATTTTGGGGTGCTGATTTTCAAAAAACTTAGGTGCCATTTTTTTTTTCAACCACGTCTTCAAGTCGCCATTTGGATTTCAAAATGGCTGCCATTTTTCAGTATTTTTTGTCCTATATCTCGGCTTAGGGGCAACTTAGAGGAAGTAAAATTGGGTGGCAATATCCATGTCTGTGATACTAGGGATTCATTGAAAGCACTGTCGTGACTTGTAACTGATGTGGTTTGGCTGCCTCTTTGAATTTCAAATGGCCGCCATTTTAAATTATGTTATGGTCTTATATCTTGGCGTATGAGCGACGTGGAAGAGTAAAACTGGTGGCAATACCCATGTTTGTGGTACTAGTGATCCCATTAACAGCACTGGCTTACATGTATCTAATTTAGCTTTGCCGACTCTTGGAATTTTTCAAAATTGCCGCCATATCATAATACACTTTATTTTAAAATCCAACATACCTAATAAAACATCTAAAATGTAGCATTTTCATGTACTATGATGATATTCCAAATCACTGCATGCGAATTCAATCTCAGCCGCCATGGAAGACTTCAAAATGCCCGCCACAGACAACTTTTTGTATTGTTTTCATTTAAAAAAAGAAAAAACCTAAAAAATTAAAAAAAAAAAAAAAAAAAAAAAAAATACAGATTCTACTATTTTTAACACTATATCCTTGACATCTGACTTTGATCTTGAATTGTCTTTTCATTACATGAAGATATTTTCACCATACGGTTGTTATTTCGGAAACTTTATTTTTAGGTGTGGCATAATCACCGTATTTTCGTGAAGCAAAGAAGTTGATATGCTCATGTTATCACCTTTTTAGAGACACAAAAACTTTTCATCAATCAAACTGACTAAATTGCGACTATGTAAAGAATTTTTTTGGCATTCCTCAACAAGAACAAACATAATTCTATTGAAATTCCAATTGGCTACATGCTACTGGGTAACCAGTACTAGTCAGTCTAGCACGTACGTTCTTTAGGGGCATGGTTAGAGTATACTCACTATGAGCTTGAGACTGACCATTACGCACAAAAGCTTGAGGACTGTTCAGATCTGTTATACTACAACTGTCTTAGAAGAGTACTAACGCATTTGGAATAGATCATATTTCCAACAATGAGGTATATGAGATATACCACTCCTATCAGAATCCATTAAAAAGAGACGTCTCCAGTTTGCAGGTCACTGCATCGACAACTGACCAACCTATCTCTCACCTGATTTTCTGGACAACCACCTGGAGGAAGAAAACTTAGTTATCCTGATGTCATGCTAAAGAATATTGGATTGTATGCAGTGAAATCCAGCAACTCATTTAAGGATAGGCAAACCTGGTACAAAATTGTCTCAGCTGCTTTCGACGTTCCGTCTAACGACGACAGATGAGTGATGATAATGGATTCAGGATAGCCTTCTGGACTTTCGTATCACTTGTGTTACAACGTTCACTGCATTTACCGAGTGCTGTTCTTGGCAACTGTGCTGCATTTGCTGTTCTTTGAACAACAACCTGCCAAACAAGTTTTCAAGAACAGTTAAAAAAACCCTCGTCTTATCTTACAGGGTGGGGGGGGGTGGTTACCACCCCCCAGGGAACTTCTCTTCGTCTCCGGTGCGCTAAATGCTAAAAACTTTCTTGAAAGCTTCTAGGTAATCATTCTTCATCCTTTCCGTCATTTTAGCGAAAAAATTGAAGGTAGCACCTTCACTGGGTTAGGGTATGCCGTCAAACTGGGTAAAAGTCGAAGGGTAAAGGGGGTGGGGGGTGGTTTTGCCACCCAAGGATATTTTAAGGTACATTTTTGAAAATATTATGCACAGTAGGGCTCTAAAACTCTAATTTTTATGTAAACTAACTAGCCAAAGCCCATCATGTAGATCTGAAAACCGTCATGAAAAATCCGATATTCTGCGATTTTTAGCGCAAAATGGATTTTCGCCTATTTTCGGTCGAAATGCCAATTTTGGACCGACTCGCTACTTGAATGACATCCTTGTGACGCCATACTATGTATATTGGTACTTATTTTGGTACCTCAAATGGAAAGAGGAGACCATAGCGATCCATTGGTATCAAATCATAATCATCGGGGTGCTTTATAACAAATTCTCGGTAGGGGGGGGGTGGTACCACGCCCACCCCCCCCCTTGAAACCGTGTTACAAAAAAAGGCTTGGTAAGACGAGGGGTTAACATGCTGTCTCGGTCGAAACCTTCCTCACGAAAGTTCTATTTCTGGATACACACATTGCGTTGCGTCACAGCTCGAAATCTAGGTTTTTTTTTTTTGTTTTTTTTTTATATACTCTAGATAGACAAGCAATTTTCCTCCCCAATCATAGCTCTAAAAGCGTGCAGACCTAGTATACCTATATGTTTTCCGCTTCCAACTGCGAACACCTTGCACGTAGGTCCATTTCTGCGCTTTTCGCTTTTCCTTTTTTCGCAGTGATGAATTGAAGCCTCGCCTGGAAGCCGTTGGTTGAACACAAATCGTCATGAGGAAAATGAAGACATCCGCGTCTGGCGAATATACATCCATATCCCTGATGTCCCCTTCGTCTCGGGCTCGGATGCATCAAGTACATGCATTGTGATCAAGGTGTACTGCCTCCTCAAGTGAGTGCTCACCAATCTGAGCCTACACACCTATTGGTTGGCAATACTTGCGGATGCCAACTAAGCTCTTGCTGCTATCTTCCTATTCATGGAGTAGAGCTTTCTCCCTAATCCTGTCATTTGAGACTGTTCAATTTCAAATGAGACGCAGGGTTTTTCAGTGGTACTAATTTGAGATTAGTCGAATCTCTGATGTCAAACTTGCCCGGATCAATGCAGCAGACCTTTTGCCAGTGTCCCTGAAGCTTTAAGTGAGTATCAATATAATAAGATATCACATCCTTCACCATACCCGGATACAATCTTACGGAATGCCTTCGAACAAAGGTGCTGGCAAAATAAGAGCTGTGTACCACTTGCTGGACTTTATTGGATAACCAATAACACTGCCATGGCCGGTCTATATCACAAATTGTATCTTGATCTCCAACCCGCTTTTTTGTGATGTTATCCAGCCGTTCCTGTTAACTCATCATGACAATGGACAAAAGTGCTCTTGTCATTTTGGATTAGAATGCGGCCATCGAAAGGAGAAGAGTGATCTGGGGATAACAGAACAACTCTGATAAGCTTTCAATGTTGTTCCACTAACGATTTTGTGAATGGAATGCCTGACATAGTCACCCCACGAAATCACACAGATTTTAGAGCTTGTTTTTTTCCCAAGTTTCTTGGTCGTTACACTTAAACATCTTTATTTTGGGCAAGACAAATGGACAAGTCGATCATATTTGGTAGAGATCAGGAGCAAAGTAGTATTTGACTTGCTCCCTGTCTACTTGCTGGAATCAAAGTAAACTCTCTACCTGCTTCATATAATTCAGAATTCTTTTGCCATTTGCGGAAGGTTCTTGACCAAGTGCAGCTCGGATCTGATCTCTGAAGATTTACCTCTTCAAAGACCCCACCATATCTTCTTGTCTGATATGAAGCCTATTGTGGAGTTCGTGACATCAGGATTATGGTATCCAAGTTTTCTATCTGCAAAGTTGCTTCAAAGAGGAGGTCATAACAGACCATTTTTGGTTACATTGGGTACTCTACACCCAAACGCTTAAAAACCTTTTCCGTAAAATTTGATGGATTGTCGGTGGTGATTGGTGAATAAGACCACTTCAGTGCTTATGGATTCAAGCTACTTTGCGATAGCATGAATGAAGCAAAGAAGCATGGACCTCTCCAACTCTCAAAGCCAGTTGGTATTTCCTGTTGAAGATTGGAGTTTCATTGCTCTTTGTGGAAGTCAAATCAAGTGTTTGACAAGCCTTGTGATGAGACCTACACAAAAAGTGGATATCCATGAGCAAGGCAAAGCACTGAAGGCCTGTAGAGGGCAGTATATCTTTGGAGGCTCCTTAACAAATCTGCTTTCCATGATGGTCACTGGATGTGTCCTGAGAAATTTAATCTGAACACTTCTGGGCGTGTAGTACGCCGGAAAAAGTATGATCGAGGCTTTTGCAGTAGGCCTACTCGGAAAAAGTTTTTTTCAGTACACGGAAAGGTAAATCGAAGACCTTGTAGTTCCCCCATAAACTTTTCCCAATCTCTGTGTCCCAATTGCTTCACCCCCTACGTCTTTCGTGTATTTTTTTTACTCATAATTTAAAATTATTGAAGTCTGATCACACCAAGCTAAATAAAGTGGCTTAAAATAAGTACTTACTTGAAGTATTTCATCTACATTTAAGCACTCTAATTGTTACAAACATATCAGATTTGAAATATGCCATTATCCTGCCCGTAAAGTTACCAAAGTGCCGGTGCAGGTGAGTCGCACTGATTCTGTATGAAATGGCGTCTAATTAGGCTTATCGGTTTATAAAATCGACGATAACGTTAATAATATCGTCAGTTCCGTCTGTACTAGTAATAATTGAAATTGGCGGCCATTTTTGAAATTCAAGATGGACTAAACCAAATTAGATACACATAAGGAAATGCTTTTTAATAGAAGCCCTGGTATCACAAACATGGTATTGCCACCACTTTCACTTTTCTACGTTTCTCACAAGCCAAGATATGGGACAAATTGTACATCATTAAATTTTTTGTAAAAAGGCTACCATTTTGAAATTCAAGATGGCTGCCAACCCAAATTAGTGGGACAGCAATGCCAATGCTTTATGGAATCTCTGTATCATAAACATGGTATTGCCCACCATTTTTACTATTCTAAAGTTTGTTCATAAGCCGAGATACAGTCATACATATTTGAAAGACTGAACGGCCATCTTGAAATTCAGATGGCGGCCAAACAATCATTAAGTAAGATAATGCTTAAATTGGAATCCTTGGTATCACACCAGGGTATTGCCACCATTTTTAACCCCCTAAGTTTCTCATAGCCCGAGATATCGGACAAAATATATGAAAAAACGCGGCCAGTTGAAATTCAAAATGGCGAACTGAGGCCGAGTGCTTGAAAAAATGGCACCTAACTTTTTTGAAATCAGCACCCCAAAATTGACATAGTTTAGCCAATAAAATCCATTTTGGCACCAATCCCACCGGATCTAAATATCTGACATATCAACTATACTTAACCTGGTGCCTGGCGTCTCACAGCTCTCTTTACTTCGTGATCATACGTACGTCCATAGTCTAAGAAGGACTTTGCGAGCGCAGGGAGAGACTTTCCCTTCGCTCAAGTAAAACTCTTATCTCAATCACCCTTCAGTAAATGCCTTATTTAAAGATCAAATTAAAAATAAACCCACTGTGAAATCCTCTTTCGAGAATTATGTTTATTGCCTATGCACTCTGAATGCAATGCTATTCATCGCCTCTGTAAAATTGTTTATAGATTTTTTTGTTCCTTTGTTTCAGTGTTGTTCAGTAAACGCATATTGTCGACGGTACGAATTCATTTGGAGTGAATGTGTTGAGATCAAAAACTAAAAACAACCGTAATACAGCCTGAAAATTCTCGACTTTTTTCAACAGAATAAAATGCTTTAACCATTCTTGACATAACCCCTATTACTTTTTGGTAATCGATCATGTAAATATTCATATCAAATTCAATATTGAATGATTGTAAAGTCTGAGACACGGCTATCGATCCCTCCTGTGAATATCAGTATCTTTGGCCACGTAAAATATTGTAGTTTTGTTATGAGTGACCAAACTTAAAGGTGCATTTCGTGATCCTAGCACCATTATTTTTATTGTTTTGATTCTCGAAAAGGTAATTTACCAAATTTCATTGATTCTGATGTTGCGTTTTGATGCTATGAGTTATTGGTGGTAAGAAGCGCTGCGGCCACATGACCACTGTTAAAATTACGAATTTCTCCTGGAGTACATCGAATTTGCACGTAGATTAGGCACACATACTATACTTGAGCCAACGGTCAAATGATATGAAAATCTCAATACTTTGATGTGAATAGGGGGGACGAGGCTGTGGATCACGAAATACCCCTTTAAGTACTTAATAATGATTGGACCAAGCTGTAAAGTATTATTTCTCTGAAACAAGCCGAATACTAAAACGTTTCCTTAGTGACGTAAAAGAATTTGGTGAGTAATATTTACTTAGTAGTATCATTTTCTCATGTTAAATGCTTCCATAGATTGTTTCAAGAAGTCTGGTGTTTTGGATTTATTCAATGCATTTGCCTTGGAATATTTCTCGTGAGAAAGGGACGTTTTTTCAGGTATTCTGCTTGCGTTTTTCGTATTTGTGTTTGGGTATATCTTATTTTATTGTTCTAACATTCGATGCTGCTTCTCTTTCTCCCTCTGTATTACGTTCTGTGCAAGATGGCGATTGAGCATCACTTGTGCTTAGCATGGAGAGGTGGCTCGGTACCAGGGAAAATATCGATAGAATTATCGGACTGAACAAAGCACCACACACAAAAAAATAATTACGTTAAACCCTATCCATTGTACGGTGACATTAACATCCATGTTACAATCAACTTCCTTGATTCCATTTACTCTACTCACCTCTCTAACATTCAGCGTAGAAATATATCAGTGATTCATCAGTTAGGGGGCCATTGAATTCTCAACATATAATGTAACTATACACAAAATACTCGCTGAATGTATTCATAGACCCAATGTTATTTAAACAAAATCTTACAAAAGGCTACATAGTAAAGGTGCAACGAGAGATTTCCAAATAACAGTGCCCAAAAAAATGTTAAAAATCTAATTTTGGCACTGTTGCAGCTTTTTGTAAAAACAAATCCCATCTGTAGATCACTGAGAACTGTTTCTTTGGGTACAAAATTGTGGAATTTTATTAATTTCGTATAGGACAAATGACGAAATTCAGCCTATGTTTTCTTATTGAACTATAAGCTTATACAATCACCATTTGTTTTGCATTTTAATTAATTTCTTTGAAAAATATTTGTGAAAATAGCCATTAAAGGTAGTTGCACTAGGAGAATAGAAACGACTACATATCACAGAAAATCTGGAATGACTATGAAATCTCTCGGTGCACCTTTAAAAGGAATCTTATTAATGCAGGAAGTTGAAAGAAATAAATAAAAAATAATTGGCCTCTCAAGTATGGTACTGCCACATTCCATTTGATTTTAAAAGATTATAGCTTTGTGATATCCATTCACTTGCCGATTTCCTCAGTCACGATTTCAAAGCCTTTTCATTTCACCTAATACGCAATGATCAATTCCCGGCTCTTTTCAAATTGAACATTTCAAAATAGCTGCTTCATTAATTCAAAAGTATTCAGAATTGGTCGGTTGTAATAGGTTTGCACAGGGCAGCTTGTACTTACTTACAGGACAGTGTACGTGTTCAGATTATAAATGACCGAAGGTTGGACAAAAGTGATATCTTTGGACAACTGGCAAATATATAGACAAATCCGACCAGCCAAATGATGGTCAGAATCAAAGAGGTTCTATATAGATAGAGAGGCAAAACGTTACGTCATCTTTAGAAATTCATCGTCTCGCATGTTTTGCCGACCAAAAAGAAAACATAGAGTACCAACAATAGAAAGCAATGGCTGCCTCCGCTTCTTCCACATACTGTAGGTGCCGCTTTGCATATACACTAATCGGTAGTGATACAAATTGATGTATGTGTTAGAGGTGGCCAGGTGTAATAATAGTGCACCTGGATCATTGTGCTCAGATACTCACTCGCTTAGGTGCTTAGGCGCGCTTAGGTGAAAAGATGTATTCATTGAGGCGGTTTATTTAAATCAAGACGACTGACGTGTCATTTCATTCGTTGTGTGGCCATGGGTAGGACAAAATTTAACCACCCAATAGCAACCAACATCCAACAACTGATATTTTGCCGGTTTGTTTGTATCGAATTGACATTATGTGTGTATACAAGCACCCAAACTAATAATTATTCCGTGCAATATTCAAAATGTCAGCGCCCAGCACGGACGACTGGTTTTGAATGGGCTTCACCCCCTTGGTCAGAATTGATCCGCCATTACTGAGGGGCATCCAACCCAAAACCTACCCAAATCTTTTGTACGTCTGTACCACGCTTGATTAAGTATAATTCAAAAGCTACACTTAATCTGCACATTTGGGTGAATTCAAGCAGGATGCACCCCAGCTATGGCTGCCAGTGAGGTGTTGGAATGTGTCAAACCGGATTCGTGTATACCTGAAGGAAGTACATCTTTACTTTTGTTCGTCATCCCTGCCCATCCCAGCACCGAAGATCGCTCTTCAGAAAACGTACTTTAAAAGCTTTTAAATGTATATATGTCCCAGTGCATGATGTGTGAGCCTCATACCCACCGTTATACTTGGGTAGTCAGCGATTAGTCAGGGAACACTTGATACATTAATAATCCTATTTGAATAAAGAATATTGAGAATGAATGTAGCTTTACCGATAACACGCCAGTTTTTTCACTCTTTTCCGCGCCCCTACTCTAACATCTGGGTACGCCACTGGATTCGTGGTGACTTAAGGTGCCTGACAGCGTGCGCCTAGTGTGATTATACCTGTATACAGTGCGATTAAAAAAACGCACCAAGGTGAGTAGTACCACCTTAAAGCAACACTTGTGCTCTTTTCAATGATATGTTATTCACCCATACACGTTCATGGATGGCTGAGTAATCAAGGTTTTTCAACAATGGGAGAAAATAGGATTGCGACCAATCTTTTCAAATGTTCAGTCAGGTGAGTCATTACATAATCTTTGGATTTTTGCAAGGATTTGCTTGTCATAGGTTCTAGGCCAGCAAAAAAACATGTGTGGTAGCATGCTTATTAATTTCATCAGTGTCCAAGATGCCTCAATTAACTACAGAGCAAAGGGTCTTTGTCGTAACTAAGTATGCTCGCACCCAAAATTCAACGGCAGTGCAAGAGGCATTTCGAGCACAGAAGCACGATATTGTGAAACTTTAGGAAGTACCAGGCTACAGGAAGCAGTCGTAATCGCAACAGAGGGAACTCTCGAAGGCCACGAACAGGACGTTCTGATGAGAACATTGAGGCAGTTAGACATCTCCTACAGCAGAATCCACGAAATGTTAGTGTCAGAAGAAATGGTCTAGGAATTCCATCTGCAACATTTAATCGTATCACCAGACTTGATCTCAGATGACATCCATATCAAATGAAAATTCGGCACAAACTTCTGCCCGCGGACTTGCCACGACGACAAGACTTTTTTTGTCAATGGTTAATTGACCAATGTCAAGGAAATGACCGGTTCCTCACCAATCTTGTCATTGGCGATGAGTGTAGTTTTTGGATGAATGGGAAGGTGACGACATTTAATGTTCGGGAGTATGCTCCAAAAGGTCATCCTCCAGAATTCAATTTGGACGTGAACTTCAGTCGAGAGAAGCTGAATGTTTGGGGTGGCATTTGTGGGAATGGTTGTAATTCGGGCCATTCTTTTTCGAGAACAACATGAACGGAAATGGCTACCTGGAAATCTTGAACCAGCATGTGATTCCGGAACTAATGGCAAACTTTCCAGTTCAAGAGAGAGGTGTCTTTAGACGTTTATGGTGGGCTCAGGATGGTGAACCACCCCCATCGACTGATAGCTGTTAGGAACAGGTTGGCGGAGGTCTTTGGGCACTGCATCATAATGTGGAATGGCCACCACGATCACCGGATCTGACTGCTTGCGATTTCTTTCTTTGGGGATACCTCAAAAGCAAAAATTTACCACCCCGCCACCTGACCTTGCATCGCTTCGTCTGAGGATATTCAATGAGTTCGATGAATTACGACCCCAGAGACAAATGATTCGCAGAGCGGTTAGCGAAATGGAGACGCGTGCTCACCTATGTGTAGAGAGAGATGGATGCCATGTTGAGGGACATGGGGTGTAATTTCATCCTAAAGAAGAAGATAATGGTAAGTTGAGATTATTTACTGCAAATTCCATTATGTTTATTTCATTTCTACAAGATTATTTCAATGTCCAAAACCAAAATTGATTTGCTGTCAAGAGAGGGCATTTACTCAGCCATCCATGACCGTGTATGGGCGAGTAATTCATTGGAAAGAGGAGAAGCGTAGCTTTAAGGTGGTATTATTTCTTTTGCTGTAAACTTAATCATATTTTCACAAAATTGAAAACAAATCCTGTTGCGTTTTTTTCTATACGCACTGTATTTTTGTCGGTGTTACCAAGTCAAACATGTCATGAATTGGGACCAACGACTAGAGTTTAAATTATTACACTGCAAAAAATTGTGATGTTAAAATAAACACCATGCATGATGTTAAATTTAACACCCATGGTTTAATACATAATAAAAACTGGGAGACTCTGCTTCGTGTTATTTTGACACTGTATGCTGGTGTTAAATTAGCAATTCTGCTGGTGTCAAATAACTATGACACCATTGGGTGTTGATTTGCTTCTGCCCAACACCACTGGTATTGATTTGATTCTACCGGTCTAACACTGGTCCGGGTTCATTAATAGAAGCCACACTGAATTAGTGTTAATTAGTTGGTGTAACATTTTGTTGCTTTTTATCTCAAATAATATATCACTTTGATCTATAAGAAGTCCACCAAAGTGTTATCTTAAGCTATTTAAGATATTGTATTGACACCATAAGCAGTGTTTATCAGCTATAATTTGACGCAGCCAATTAACATCGTTATTTAACACTTAAGTGACCGGGGGTTTCCTAGGGACCCTCCAAATTGTTTTCGCGCTGGCCGCTTTACGCGTAGGTTTTTCGCGCCGCATTTTTTTGTAATTGTCTGACTTTTAAATGCGCTTCTTTTCATACCAAAAAAAAATAAAATCTGCCAAGCCGTTGATGAGTTAATTAGTGAGGGGCCCATGGAACCCCCCTCCCCCTTGGGCATTAACGGAAGTCAACTGAGACTATTAAAAAAAATCAAAAACCAAAGCAAATTTTTTTCCTGATATATGTTCACACATACATATAAGTAAACAAATAATGGTAACATTAAACATATTTAACCCTTTATGTGCTGAAAACAAACAATTTCATTGTAGACGTTGCTAAACCGTTACTGTACAAAGTCTATGGGAAAATGATGTGTATTTTGCAACACCCGGTAAAAATACAGGATTCCTAAAACTTCAAGTTTTTTGTTAAATATATGTAATTTGGGTCTTCTAGAGTAGATATCAACATAAAATAAGTTTTCAAAAAGTTTGATGTAAGCGCAAGGCTCATTTGAATTTTCCGTCTTTTTGCCCATTTTCCGCATGTTTTGAAAACAATGTTTTGCCCCTAATTTGCAGCCCAAATGAATAATTTCATTTTTTTTTGCTGATTTGGGGTTGCCTTATGACCCCTCACATGTGGTATAAATTTCGTACAAAAATTCCCTCGGAAAGTGGTTTCCTTTGGGGGGTCCCATGGAACCCCCCCCCCCCTTGGGCACACACGGGAGTGAAAACCCCTTGGTCACTTAAGTGTTAACACCCAAGTGTGACCTTGTGGAATTTGTTCACCCACATATCACAGTTAATAGATCAAACATCTTCACTCAACATCATAGTAACGGAACCCTAGATAGAGAAGGGACGTCAAGGAATTTACGCGGTTGGCTTTACTTATGGACGTGTAGAGTGATAATTCTCTATTAACTTTGCCCCAAAATTACCACACTCGCTATGAACTACAAAACTCGTCCACCAAGGACACACTTCAGTGGTTGTATTTACACTTGCATTGAAATAAACTGGCCTTGTGCGTTCTTGGTAGTTTTGCGTAGTCAGGAGAAAATATGATCACGGGGTGGAAATGGAATACAGATTTTTGCATTTTTAGATTTCAGTCTTTTAGGACCTAAGCCGATTGTTTTGTGTGCAAAGTTTCGTGCAGTGGCGTTTTTTTTAATCCAGGGGCGTAGCTACCATAGGGACAGGGTGGACAAAGTCAAGGGGCCCCGAAGAGGTTAGGGGCCCCCCCCCCAAAGAATTGGAGAAAAAGGAGAGAAGGGAGGGAGAAAGAGAGAAAAAGAAAGAAGGAAAGAAGGAGGGAGAAGAAAAATGTTAAGATTTCCAAATTTTCAAAACAGGGCCTAATCCTATCACGCTGTATTAATTCAGGGGCACTTCTGGCCTGCCTGATACCGATAAGCGAGAGGCTTTATCTTAATGTCAATGTAGGCAAGTCTGCATTTGATACTGATACGCGAGAGGCCATATCTTAATGTCAATATAGGAAAGTCTGCATTTAAAAAATACTATGGGCCATTTTCCAGGGCCCCTAGATACCAAATCATAATAACACTGGATTCAGTGGGCCCGCGTTGGTTTGTTTATATTCTGTACTTAAATTGTGGATCCCTTCTGGGCCTATATTTGACCCAATGGCAAATTCTGACCTGCATGCTACTTATTAATGCCTAGCATTAGTTTTTTTTAGAATAATGCGGAATTGGGGGCCCCGAAAGTTCTATAGAAAAACAAGACTTTATAGAAAAAAGGCCCTGCAGGTGCCCTTGAAGACTAAAGCATACTTTCGTTTAGCGTGGATTCATTGACACAGGTTATGGCCCCCAAGATGACTTTTGTTTTCTCTTAAATTTTGGACCCACTCCTTTCCGTATTTGACACAATGGCACATCCAGCCCTGAATGCTATTCGTTAAAGGGGGATGACCCAGTTTAAATATATAAGTTTTCATCTTGATAGAATGACCTTCACTCCAAAACCCCATCTGTAAAGTTTCGCGCCGATATTTCAATCCATTTTGATGTGAGAGCTAAAAACGTGATTTTGTAATTCCCAAAGAGCTTTGTGTAAAAATTTATATTGGTCGACCAAAAATGGGGCACATTTTCGCTCATAACATCCAACCAAACATCCTTTAGCCCTAAGATTTCAAAGGGTAAATGAGAAAAGTATTAACTTTCTTCAAATCCAAAATTGGGGGTATCTGGGAAAGGGGTTTATACCGATTGGACCATGTCTCTTTAAAGTCTAACACTAGTTTCTGCAGAAAAGGGGAATTGGGCCCCGGAGATTAAAGGGCCCTGAGAGATTGGAGGAAAAGAGAGAGAGAGAGCGAGCGCCCGCCCCCTAGTCATCTATAACACGTATTTCACAAAATTTGAAAATTCTCATGATGTTGGATGGCGGGCCTCTCAAGGTATTACGTAAGCTCTTGTTCATTCATTTGCATTCAGATGAATTATTGAGTAGGCCTAATATTTTGTTTTAAATGGCCCACATGAATGATATCTGTTGGTCCAAGGTTCCGTTCGAACACATTTAATTTTGAATCTAAAATTTGCATTAGGATTTATAAAAAGTTAAGTTTATTAGGGCAAATCGCGACGAAGAACGCAAAATATGTTAAGATAATAGGCCGCTTGCGTTATAAGCCGGGTGGCCTATGGTAAAAAAATTAAAACGATAAAATAAAAGTGAAAATGCAAAAATGATGAAGGACCCTAAAAAAGTCGCCACTGCTTTGAAGAAGCAAAATGAATCGTGCTAACCTAGGGGCCCCGGTTGGTGTTTTGTCCACGGGCCCCAAACATGCTAGCTACGCCACTGTTTAAATCCCAAATGTATTAATTCAAATGGCCATAATTTTGTGCTCTATATCCAGTTTTTAAGCACCAGGAGTCCAGGACGAGTTATCAATGTAAGTTGATCATTACATTACCATAAAATCCAATATAACAGCCCCGAAATATGGCCCAAAAGCATTAAATTGGCCATAACCCTTCAGGTATTTGTATGTAGATACTGACATTTCTGGTATGTTAACATACATGCACATCAAGATCATAGATAATATGGTTGCCTTTTAAAATTGTACAAACATATACAAATATTTGCCTGCCATTTTGAATTTTAAACAAATTTCAAAAAAAAATATCAGATATGAGTTTGTAATGATCAAAGACATATTCTAATTCAAACTTTGATCATAATTTTTGGATGCTATTATACAGATATGGGTACTCACACATATTCGGATCATTCAGCATTCCGTGGACAGTTGGATAAATGGGTTCTTTCAGCAGAACAGGCAGAACAATATGGTAATTTGTAGATTTGAAGATCTTAAAGTCTGACTAAGAGATTTCGAAATATTGTTTTTTGTGTAATAATGAAAAATAGTCAACTAGAACTAAAGATAGTAACCTAAAATTCACAATTCCGAAATTTGAGGTGAATCGGATTGTTCGTTTTGATGCAGCAAACATTTATGTGTAGTATTAACTCAATAGGATAACTGTGTATAACAAAAATTCCGGATCCGGAATTTTATAACAAAGTTGTGATTTTCTATATGAAGGAATTCGATTTAAGCTTAGCAATTTCACACAGTGATTAGCATATGGGCAAGCATTATGTACATGCAAAAAACACGATTGTTTTGGAAATTGCGGGCGCCCTCCTCAGGAAATCTCTGAGTCGGCCTTTAAGGTAGAAAGATCCTAATCAAAAATGTTTTTCCTTAAAGAAATCAATTTCTGTTTTGTCCAGTTTTTAGTAATTTCAACCATGAAAAATCCAAAAATGCTAATTACCATATTTTAATAATGTTTGTTTCCTTAGCAACGCATTTAGACCTTAGTTACGGATATTTTGCAAAAACTTACAGAAATAAAAAAATGGAAATACTTTGTTCTATACAGACCAGGGAATCGGGCAAATACAACCTCTTTTACATAGGGGTTAAGGAAAGTAATGTAATGGCTGCAAGAACACTGGTGATGTTAATTGACCAGTAAGTATCCGAAAACCTATTTTTGCCTATTTCTCAGTTTCTATTTTTGGACCAAAGTGTCATTTTTGATGCACAATATCTCCAGTTTTGTTTCTTCAAATAAAATGCCATTTGCCAGAGTTGTTCATAAGATGATACTGCTTGTACTGACGTTTTTTTTTTTATTTTTTAAAAGTCTACCCTGATTTGGAGTTATTAGCATTAAACATATTAATGAGCTGTGAAATTCATGTAATTTTCATATTTTTGAATATTAATCAAAACCTTTTCATAAATTAGAAAAAATAAAATTGTCAGTACAAGGCAAATTGTGTAATTATCATCAATACCAAGTTTTTCACATGTTGTAGGTTGTAACCTTTGGTAGAGAAGCAAAATCAAATGGTAAACCATGGGCGGCCATATTTGATCTCTCAGTTGCAATATATTCAGAAAGTGTCGGATTGCACATAATTCCACATATACCTTAATATTATGTATGAAAAGACATGAAAAATGTTTAAATTAAGACTTTAGTTTGATTAGGATCTTTCTACCTTAAGAAGGGCAGTCATATTGGCTGCTACTGGTCTACTGACATGTTAGAGGTGCGAAGAATATGCCCACACAGTTACAGCATTCAATAGCCTTATCAAGCCTGATTGAGCGCGAATTTTAAAAGCACAAGCCCTGCAGGTGCTCACGCATACTGCCGAGCAGTGCTTTGTTCGTTGCCCGGCGTTGACGTCACATGTCACCTCATCTATAGTATGGAATTCACCATCTGCCAATTTAAAAGCTAGTTGGCCATGGGATCAAAGGAAACATTATAAATTTTGATTACATACTTCGCAGAAGTAAACCATTTAGTCACTATAAATAATAATAAATTTTATAATTACCATTTATTGGTTAGTGCAATTGTAAAGGTTGCAAATTTTCAAGAAAATGAATAAAATGCCATTTCAATTTCTTTTCTGAATATCAGTGATCAGCGGACATACACTATGCTACATTGACTCAAGCAAATAATGTCATTATTGACAAGTACATCCCCCTGGTTTTCAGCGGACAAATCACTTCAGGATTCACCTTTGTTTAGTTTGGAACTGCATACGCCGTTGTTACTGTCCCTGCAGTTGATAGAGGTCAGGCGTTATATCTTGTTGCTCGCCCCAAGAACCCTTGCATGTGCCTTGCGCACGAGTCACACAATTTTTTGATGGTTCTAGGCAAGATTGACCTACTGAATCTAAATCTGGATTATGCCACTTTTGCATCCTTGACATTTTGAGATATGGTAGGGGGTAATTCACAGGGGTAAATTGTAAAATCTTCATAATGGTGTTAAAAGGTCGGGATGTCATTTTCATCTTGTACTTATGGATAAAAAAGTATAGTTTTGCTATATCTAGGACTTACTTGTTACACATCAAGTCTAAATGGTTCAAGGTCATCCTGGGGTAAACATATTAAATGCACAGATTCTTTCCTTTCAAAATGGGCTCAAATTCTTCATTCTGTTTGATATTAATGTCAAATATAGGTTACAACACTTTGTTTGACATTTGTGGTATAAATGAGGGGTAAATAATGGAGAAGGTCCCACAGGGTCTATGGGGGTTAATCATTTTTTAGATCTCTGTTTTGTACCTTAGCTGATTGACATGAAGGTAAATTTTATTATTTTCTGTTTTAAGACATTCCCATACGAAACAATGTGAACACCAATTTGAAACAAATCGGATTTCGTTGTGTAATAATTTAAATCCCTGATGACCTTGAAACAACTTTTTGGTCTGTAGTGTACACCCAAGGTTGAAGGTAATAGCACACTATACCTTTTTTTAAACCTATGACAAGAAACACCTTCTATACATATTTGAATCCACATGAACTTTACAAAATTTTACCCCGTTAAATTACCCCCTCCCTACTCAATGCCAATGATGCCAAAGTGGCATCATCCAGTTTTGGAATCAGCAGGTCAATGTTTCCTAGAAACCATAAAACAATTTGGTGGACGCTTGTCAAAGTCAATATTGGGGTCGAGCAACCGGACTATATACCTTGTTATCATCCCCGCCCATTTTAGGATAGACGTTGGGCACATAGAAGTCCCAAGTACACAATGAGGTATTGCCTTTGATTCCGTCCTGCACTGTATGATGTTGTGCAGTATCGAGGGCGGAATCAATGGCAACGTCCTTTTGTATACTTGGGACCTTCTATATGAAATGTCTACCCATTTTGGGTTGAGCTGGCCTCGTTCTCGATAAAAATAAACTTCTAGTTCTGTATCTGTAACTGTCAGCATACGTACATCGCCTTGTGTGGCTGTCCCGTACAGGAACGCGGAAGGGGCTTGATGCATTCAAATTTTAAGTGAGCTTTATGCGCAATGGTGGCCGAGGTCAATGGAGCGCAACTGAGTTTTAAAAGCGGCAATTGAAGTAGTTGTCGCAATAGATGTAGTTCTCTTGTAGTCATAAAAAAATTCCATCTGGTATAGTCCAGGGTAGAGTGACTGAAGATAGTGTTTCTGTTTGGTCTTAATCGATCGTAGATGAGCTGCCTGGTGTTGTCTGGTGTTTGGAGTCTGGTTGTAGTCTGTTCTTTATTGGTTTGGTTGCAGAGATGATCACTCTTTATTTTGAATGATGCCATGAGGTTTCTTTGTAGATGGTACATAGTCGGCTTCCATGGCGTCTTGATGTCGAGTGGTTTCCCATTCAAGCTTAGTTAGGTCAATGTCGGAGACGCTTGATTCTTTAGAATATTCCTTAAATGATGAATCGGGCAGCCACGTCTTTGAACTTGTTCCAATGATGGTGATGTTCTTTTTCTGGTGAGATCCCATATCGTGTCGTGCAGTATTCCAGAATCCGGCCGAACTAATGCTTGTAGGCATCTTTTTAGGTGTCTCTCAATGTCCCAACAGGAAAAGTTTTCTTCTAAGTAGACCCATAGTTCTATTAGCTTTGGCGCCAGTCTGATTTTAATATGTTTTTTCCAAGAAAGTCGATGACCACTCACTCCTAAATAGGGTATTGTTTTCACATCAATAAGTGTCTTTCCATATGATTAACGATTCAGAGTGGGTTTCGTTTTGTGGTCATCCTCATTGAGAACATTTTTTGTGATTAACGCCAACTGCAGGTGTTTTCCTTCTCCCATACTTGCAAATTTTATCAACATCATCCTGATGACTTTGCATCACTGACTGTTTTTATTTCTCTAGACTATGCAGTCGGTCCTGCAAAAAGTCTAAAACACTGGATGAGAGGTCATCTGGCAAGTCATTGAGATAGATTAAAAACAGCAAGGGGCCCAACACCGTCCCCTGAGAACGCCGGGCTCTACTGGAGACTCAGATGATGATTCTCCATCAACTACAACCCTCTGATGACGTTTGGTGAGGAAGGGGTCGATCCAGGAGTTAAATGCTGTTGCGAATTCCAACCTGAGGAGTTTGGTCAGGAGTCTACGATGGGGGACGGTGTCAAACACCTTGCTGAAATCCATGATGATGAGATCGGCTTGGCTACGCTTATCCAGAATACTATTGATTCGTTGGTCAGAGCTGCAGCTGCGTTTCACCTGAACGTTCTTATTCTAAAGCCGTGTTGTTGGTCAGCTATGATTCCATGTTTCTCAAAGTGGCCCATGACGTGTTTATGGATAATGTGTTCTAAAAGTTGCAAATGATAGAAGTGAGAGACACTGGGCGATAATTTGCCGGATCTGAGCGATTGTATGCCCTTTTTTTGTAAATGGGAGTGATGTTAGCTTTCCGCCAGATCTGCAGGAAGAGTTCCGTGAGATTGATTTTTGAAAAGCTTTTGGAGAATCGGTGTAATACTTGTTGAACACGATTTCAAAACACAGCCGTATGTTGTCAGGCCGCGCTGCCTTATTCGGATTTAAAATATTGAGTAATTTTTCCAAAGCCATCGGTGGTGATTTCAAGATCGTGAATATCATGTAACACTACTTGTCCAAACCGGGAAATCTGTGGGTCTTTCTTGAGTAAAGACCGAAACAAATTGGAAACTGTTCATCAGGGCCTCTGCTTTTCCTTGACCCCAGCTAAGATACTGACCAAGACTTCAAGGAGACACTCCAGACAATCTTCTGTCTTTTTGGATTTACCAAACCTCCAGAAGGGCTTAGGATTTTTCCGAGTTTTAACAATGGCTCCAACGACATCTCTAATGTAGACCTTCCTAGCTTTCTTGATTTTCCGGTCAATCTGCCTACGAGCTTTCCTGAATTTGGACCAACAATCTGCAGTGCTGCTCTTTTTGGCTCTATTATAAAGACGCTTTTTTCTATTCGCATCTCTTTGATGGAGCTGTTGATCCATGGATATGTGAAATGGCTGGAGGACATTTTTGTTGGAATGTGATTTTCCATGGAATTGAGAAGAGCATGAATGGAATGAACGAATGGAATGAACGAATGGAATGAACGAATGGAATGAATGAATGAATGAATGAATGAATTGAATGAATTGAATGAATTGAATGAATTGAATGAATGAATGAATGAATGAATGATGAATGAATGAATGTTCGTCGTATTTTGCAATACCCATTATTTTTAGATATTATGTTTTCAGATATAGACTTTGTTGCTTATATAGACTTTGTTGCTTAATTAAGTTTTAAAATTTCAGTTACATTTAAAGCGGCACTGGCACATTTTCACAAAATATGAAATTTCTTCAATTTGCTCTCAAATGATAGTCTAGGCCATTGAAGAACAGAGACATATTTTACACATAAAAATAACATACTCCAAAACAGGTAGGGACATGATATGTGGATAAAGATATCCAGGTAATTGTAGGCTAACTTTTAAGTTTTCCATAACAAATGTGTATATTACATGAATATTTTGACTCGTACTCGCTGATATTAAAACCACAAAGGTTATAGACCGGTCAAACAGTGTGCATAGCGTGGGAAACCTGCATACGGCGTGCATGTTCTTGTGTTAAACGCCATTTTCGTCATCTGCTGAATTTCGCGTCGCCGGCGACGCTAATTACAAAATCGTTCCGTTTACCCATAAGGAAGCTGATTTGGTCTTAATCATTTCGGGTGAGGGCTTTTGTATATAAAAGCTTTTAACCATGCAAAAATATCGATTTTGAAAAATATTGAGGGCGCACTATTTTTCAAATGTGCCAGTGTCTCTTTAATATCAAACTTCATAATGTTTTCTTGCAAATAGTAAAGTCGAAATGTTCGTTTTACATGTATGCTTACTTTCATGATATAGCAATGAAATGTTCCGGTGGATTTTCAATTGCGATTTTCTTCTTTTTTTTTTGAAGTTGCATATTTTATTAGCTGACTATGTGAATAATACCAGTTAAACTGTAGGTTCACCACAGTCATCAAGGAAGACAATAATTTATGCAAATTCTGACTTCAAAGCAAAGCAGAGTACAATTGATCATCAGTCCCTGTCCCGAAGACAAGAATAACTAAACATGCTGTAGATGTACATAAATCATGTTTGTTTGTTTGCTCGTATCCACAAGTCATTGGTAATGGCTTTGTGGTGGTGTCAGGATTTGTTCAGCTAGTGTGCTTATCCGGGGCCGCGTGTATCCATGATACGGACGCTCCTAACATGGCCCGCTATTTGAGGCTGGGGCGGTTGGGGAACAGTCAGGGATTTGCACCCTACTCTTATTCGACACTGACTGCGATGTACATGTACAGTTGTGACTCTCTGTACACGGGACCGACGGCTTAACGTCCCCTCCGAAGGACGGGATGCTTTCATGATCCATTTGCCCAATTCCAAGTGAACCATGGAGGAGAGCGGTAATTCTGTATTTAATCAATAGCTGGTATACAGATCAAATCCAGAATTGGTAGTACCCGAATAAATCCCAGCAAGTGCCACGACCCCACCGGGATTCGAACCCGGAACTTTTGATTGTAAATTTGCGCCAGAGGCAAGCACCCTAACCGCTAGGCCACGCTCTCCCACGCTAATAAATCATGTGATATCTATTCACAGCCGCGTTGTGATTGTTCAAAAATTTTGTTGTCAACCCTATGACGTAGGGGAAAATACCTCTACTCGAGAGGATCTTCCAATTTTTAGAAGAAAAAAAATAATTACGTTGCAAAAAAGAGTATTGTATTGAGCTGCATTGTAGGGGAATTTCCGGAGAAAATTCATGAAAGAAAAGTTTTCAGCTAAGTTACAGTTATGAATGAGGTTAAAAATCTTCCACCTAATGTTTTAAGATTATTGATTTTTCCCTATGAATTTTCTTTGGTCAATAACGTCAAAACATTAACTGCGCGGTTTTTAACGGGAGTTTCCGTAACCTAATCCATCTGACACATTTTTTTCTGACACACTTATGAATTCGGAAACCTTAACGCAATAAACATGTGCTTTAATCCGTGAAGGGTTTCCGAATTCATAAGTGTGTCAGAAAGAAGTGTGTCAGATGGGTCGGGTTACGGAAACTACCGTTTTAACCTCTGATTATGAAATCGTTCCAGTAAATTACTCATGTTTAAAAACCTGGGTATAGAGGGCAACATTAGATCTCTTTCACAAATAGGTCAACTGAAAGAGTTCTGTTATTTTAATGAGTCCGTGGACATATTGGAATTTGGTGGAGAGCCATAATCGGTTGTTTTCAATGTAGTGCACAAATCACATTACTAACCCTTCCAGTAGTTTCCTTGTGCTTCAATACATGGGACAAGAGCCACAATTTTGTCTCTATCAGTAATACTTATAAGAGAGATTAATGATTTCCAGTCCCAGATTTCGAGCATGGCGGCGACCAAATTGGAACGAGACTATATTAGTTCATAGTAAATGCAATGCAACACATTCTAAGAACTCTATACTTATAGGCGACTAGATAACTGAATCAATTAATCATAAAGCCAATGGGACATGTTTATAACGATAGACTCATTGGCCGTCTTATCTTGACTGCTTTCATTATTTTTGAAAGCGTCAATACATCATCTGAACAAATTACATTCTATAAAGTTTATAACATCTTGGCTTTATCGAGACAGCATAATAGCTATATCATCTGGTCTAAAACATGTTTTTAGAGAGTATACTACCGCCCTATACCCTAACCGAAGCCTGATCTTGTTGAGCGCTTATTTTAAAAAGCACAATCGCACTATAAGATTGTAAAATTTTATAAAATTTGCAACTATTTTTACCGTTAAAAACCATTTCTTACACTTCGGGTACTTCTATTGCTACACTCGCCCTACAGGTACAAAAATGCCGCACCCGCGCTTTTTTTTTTCCTTGCCCGTGGTGACCGTCCCATGTTCCATCGTCCTCTACAAATATGAAAATGTTCGAACGACCCATTTTTTAAATGTAAAGATTAAAAGTTTCATTCTCCTCCAAAGTTGAAATTCGTAAAAAAAAATATGCCAAAAAAGCGAAAATCACTCAAAAGAGGAAAAAAATCACTTCCAAAAGAGTTAAAAGATTTTGCCTACAGATATCGAATCTTATTTAAGGGGACACTGACATATTTTGCACACAATGGCGCCTCAGTTTTTGGGCAAACTGAGGTTTTTAACACGTTACATTTCTTTTACATGTGTTTAATCCTTTACCGGAAATCACTGGCGGTAACCAGCGGATTCTTGATTTAAAATTGGTAGATAACTTTGTAAATTAAAAAAAAAGGTGCACCACAACTGGTCTCTACTGCTCAAGTTAGTTTTCCCAATCATAATACTGACTAAAACTGCCATTTTCTATAACAATTCTTTTTCTTTTAGCTTCCGACGACCACACATGTTATATACCATTGTATATATAAGAGTTTCGTTGTCAAAAACCGACTTGCAGGCCATTCTTTCTCAATTGAGAAATTTGCGTAATGGCTTGTCCATTACGATACGCGACGAAATCATGAATAGAAAATACGAACATAAATGGTTAGATGGAAAATATTGATAAAAGGTCTCTACTAATCATTGAAGAAATGTTATGCACAATATGTTGGTGTTCTTAACTCACAAGTTTTGTCAATGGCGTATATCGGTTTTTTGTCAATGCAATTTTCACAAGTAGAACGATGCCCTACACCTAAAGTACTCAAGTCTTCGAGAATGTTAAAAAATGACTAAATCATGGACAACCATCTACATTATACTGGTAGAACATATTTTTCAAACAAATTTCAATAACAATAGCATTATATCCATTCTTTTTAAATTTTGGTTAAGATACTCTTTTGTGCCGTCCACGAAATGATGATGAATGATTAGCTCATAATCTAGCTTATAATTTTTTACAATACGAAGTTTTTGACCATACATTCCTAATTCCATCTTTTAACAAACTGCATGTTTATTAGGCTGTTATTAGCAATGGAAACTATTGCAGTACCCTGGTCTTTAAAAATAGGAAAGGGTGGAGTGGACTTAGAGATTCATATTGAATGGTTCTGTAGCTAATAGCGAGCGTCCTCAATTTGGTAAAATATGTCCTGCAGGTTATTGATTTTTGGGGCCATATCTTTAAAAAATTAACTCTACCTTTATTAACTTTTTCAAGGGACCTTAGCTAACGTTCTTCTCTTACCTTACAACAAGAAATAAGTAGTCACGTGCTTTTGTTCAAACTTATGCGCCGGTCACCAAGTGGTTCCTGTTTTTTTGTTTGGGCACACAGTACAGTAAAAGCTACACTTGCAAACAATTTTGTACATATCATTTTGTGCTAGGCAAATTGGCACAGTTGGCGATGGGATCAAAAGACAAATTGTTCATTTTGATTCATACTCTCGCCGAAGTAAGCCATTTTCCCACTATAAATAATAATTAATTTAGAATTACAATGTACAGTGTGAGATCATAAAAACCCTAACATTCAGGAAAGAATTTTTTTCTTGAAAGGTTAAACGTTCTTTTGCTGAATGTTTTGCTTTTGGTGTTTACAGGGATAAACAGCTATAAAATTTTTAATTTGGTGTTGGCTTTGGTTCAAAAAACTATTCCAATTTGGCGTTGAGACCTAAAAATTATTTTGGCCGATTTTAACCACACAATGCGAGAGACTGACACGACGTATAACCATAGCACATTATAGCAATGACAATTCACATATGCAATTTCGATGGTATCGATTTTCGTTCTCCACAAAAACATATCCGTTGAATAAAACATCTATTGTGTACATAATTATAATTAAAATATCTTCACAAATTAACTTAACCATTGTTCACTCATAAAGAGTCAGTTATTCAAATCACTCCATATCATGTCGCAGTTTCAAACTAGTGACTTCAAGAGATTTTTTGTTTACATCCCTAAGTAATTATTTTGCCCCAAATACGTATACTCATCGTCATAAATTGCGGGAAGAACGTAAGCTGAGTTTTCTGCGATAATGGGAATTAAAACTTAAAATTTAATCACGCAACTGTTTTTTTTCAAGCGGAATACAAACTCTATGGTTTCACTTTGGCTCCCAAGTTTCGTTTAGGTTAAAACCAGAAATCTTGCTGAACCGAAGTAAAAACTGGGGTTCTTACACAGCGCAGCTATCTTGACTTTCCTTTTTGGAAAATGTATCATTTTTCACTCAGCATTTCTTTTGTAATCTCCGGGATATATTTTTATAACCCTTCAATTATTCCCCACACCTTCTATTGTGTATCCAAACAATAATTTGAGGTTAAATGTTGTACTCACAAGCTGAGACCATGTTTACGCGATGGAACGATGCCATCCTTCGGGCATCCTTGTTTGCTCATCGGCCTAACAGGATTTTTAAGTCTCTACCTCAAATGGCATAAATTCTTCCTCCAAAGTCCAAATAACCAAATAACGTTTTTCTGAAAGCCTGTTTACCCCTCTTTATACAAATGGCCAACATTTTAGCAAAAAAATCTTAACTATTTTATTATTGTTTATTTATTCTGAATGAGGTTTGTTTTTTTACTCACACTGTAAAAAATTAAAAAAAAAAAAATAAAGGTTTAAGATTTTCATGAGAATGAATAAAATGCCATTTCATTTTTTGCTGAATATCAGTGATCAGGGACATACACTATCTACATTGACTCACAATAATGCGTGATTGATAATGAATCCACCTGGTAATGCATTGGACACAGCTTTCAGATTCCCCTTGTTTATTTACTTTGTCAACTGCAGAGCATTGTTTACTGTCCCATGGGGGCAGTTGAAACGATTCAATGCCGTTATATACTCGTTATCACCTCCCATTTTATGGTAGACGTTTGATATAAAAGTCCCAAGTATTGGGGCATTGCCATTGATTCCGGTCATGCTTGAATGATGTTGTGCCGTACGTAGACGGAAGCAATTGCAATCCTCATTCGTATACTTGGGACTTCTAGATAAAACATCTACACAGTTTAGAATGACTTGCCTCGTTCGCGATTAAAATAAAAAACTTTGAGGTCATTTAATTTAAAAAGAAACTAATGTGAACAAAACTGATGGTGATATATTGCTTTGGTAAGCTGGGACACTAACATATTTGGGTGCAGAAACAAGATCCATAAGTTATTGCGGGAACCTCATTTCTATTCAATTTACTACATGTTGTTTCAGAAGAATACAAACGAAGGGGGTCTAGCG
The DNA here is from genome assembly GCA_023653785.1 of Ophioderma brevispina. Taxonomy (NCBI): domain Eukaryota; kingdom Metazoa; phylum Echinodermata; class Ophiuroidea; order Amphilepidida; family Ophiodermatidae; genus Ophioderma; species Ophioderma brevispina. The sequence goes on from JAMKCH010085183.1 coordinate 67,077, forward strand.
ACCTATCTAACAAAGCGGTAAAATTGAAGAGAAATGGAGTTCGCGGCAAGTTATGGCACTTGTCATGTTTCTTCTTCTGCACAAAGATGTTAGATCAATGTCTGCCAAACAACTTTTCTTTAATGAGGTTATTTTTCATCTTTGTTTCCTCTTCGGAAAAATGATAATCTTATAAATCCCTATATTAATTTAACCCGTCACACTGAGTACAACTATCTGTACACTTATAATACTATACGGTATGGTGAACACCCAAGTTAGACAACTTTGTAGCGCAGCATATTACTTATTATCATTCAGGCAGCCATTACACGCTTCGCTACCCAGAGCAAGAATGGTTGTACAACCTTGGCTGATTCTATGGTACTGGGTAGCAACAAAATGTTTCTATTTTTTTGTTCCTCTATTGTTTTTTCAACACACATACTAGGCCAAACGCATTGCTAAGAAACCTACTACAATATGAGTAATAAACTTTTTTGAAGTTTTCATAGATGAAAATACTAAAAGCTGCACAAGCTGTAAATTGGTTTCTTTAAAGGAAAAATTTAGTATATGTCTACCTTAATTTCCAGAGAATTGATACAAACAATAATAAAAATTCACCCGCACCTGTTCTCTACCGGGTTATTAAAAGTGGACCATGCGCTAACGAAGATTTATTTTTGGATACCTCTGCGCCCCGATCGGCCGTAATAATACTAACCTTCCTGACATCCACCACACCTCCATTTACAGTGACTTGTAGATATAGTAGGGGATCACAGGTGGCATATTTGAGGGAACCCAACTCAAGA
>JAMKCH010085184.1:0-181428 GCA_023653785.1 Ophioderma brevispina
TAGTAAGGTTCACAATTAAAGAAGGTTTGAAGGTGTTTTCTTGTACTTTCAAGGGTGCTGAATAATATTTTTTGGGTCCAACCTCTGGGAAATGTGGGGAACTCTCGCTAGAGGGCGTTTTTCATAATGGCCACCAAAATTCCAGAAAATGGCATATTAAAGCTAAAACAACTATGTCATAGTAAATTTGAAATCAATTTTGGGGTGTTTCTTAATGCTAATTATTGTGTAATGCTATTCCAATAATTAGAATTTATAACAAGTACCCGTAGAGGGCGCTTTTTCAAAATGGCTACCAAACTTCTGTAATAGCCTTTTGGGACCATTATCAATTAGTTATTAATGAATACAGGTATAAATCAAAGTGAAGATGTTTGAAGGTATTTGTTTACATTTTGGATGATGCTGAAAAAGATTATTTTGGTCCAACCTCTGGGAAATGTGGGGAACTCTCGCTAGAGGGCATTTTTCAAAATGGCCGCCAAAATCCCAGAAAACGGTATATTTAAGCTAGAAACGGCTATCTGAGAGTTAATATGAAATCAATTTTAGAGTATTTCTTAATGCTAATTATTGTGTAATGCTATTCCAAATATTAGAATTTATAATAAGTAGCCCTAGCGGCGCCTTTTCAAAATGGCTGCCAACATTCCACATAATAGCCTTTTGGGCTGTTTTCAATTATTTTCAAATTCAAATATAAATCAAAGTGAAGATTTTTAAGATGTTTTTTATATTTTCAAGGATGCTGAACACGATTTTTATGTCCAACGTCTGGGAAATGTAGATAACTCTCAAATGGCCGTCAAAATTCCAGAAATTACATATTAAAGCTAAAAACAGCTATATAAGTGCAAAAAAATGATATCAATTAATTATTATCAAATACAAGCATAAATCAAATTGTAGATGTTTGAAAGCATTTGTTTATATTTTCAAGGATGCTGAACAAGATTGTTTTGGTCCAACCTCTGAGAAATGTGCAGGGGGTAGGACATGCCAACCTAACAGCAACAGCAAATTCAAAACGGCATCAACTTCCGGGTGCTAGTCTGTTTCAAAGACTTAACGGTAGGAGGGCGCTCTTACCCATATCGAACAGTTACACACAGACTTACAGACTTGACCAAAGACTAGTCCTGGTCACGAATATTTAAATCTAAATGACGGTATTGGAAATTACACTATTTTGCAGCAGGGTTGATCCACTAACCCCGACGGATTTTGAAGTCAATATTTTTTTCTTAATTTATCATAATATTACTAAGATCTCTTGAACAAAGGTTTAAGAGATGATTTTTTAATGTCACTGGAACCGAGACTGCCATAGTAAATGCACGTAGAAGTTCCCCAAATTACCGTTTGGAAATCCCCAATGCCCAAATCGAGCACATCGTGTCCTACCCCTGGAAATGTGGGGAAATCTTTTGAGGTATTTCTTAATTATATTTATTTTTCGAAATGGCTGCCAAAATTTAATATAAACGTCTTTTTTACATTTCAGATTTTAAGTACATTTTATATAATTAAATTGGGTCATCCCCTTTAATTTATATTTGGATTTCGGCCTAATTGAAGGGAGATAAATTTCTATAGTATTGCCCTCCTTCAGCGATTATTGCTAAAAATATTTCATAATTTTATGTCTTGCATAATTTACAGGTACTAGTATTTTAAACCTTTATATGACATTTTTGACAGCTATTTTGAAAAAGGGCCCTCAAGGGGTATTTATCATAAATCCTTATGACTGAAATAGCATTACACAATAAATAGCATTTAGAAACAACCCAAAATTATTTCATTTATTATTCTCATGTAGCTGTTAAATACTTTAATATGTGGTTTTCTGAAGTTTTGGCGGCCATTTTGAAAACGCCCTCTATCGGGAAAGGTTGGACCAAAACTATCTTGTTCAGCATCCTTGAAAATATTACTTTCAAACATCTGCACTCTGATTTATACTTGTATTTGATTATTAATTGATATCATTTTTTATTCTTAGTGTTTTTAGCTTTAATATGTAACTTCTGGAATTTTGGGGCCATTTGAGAGTTATCCACATAGTGAGAGTTCCCCACATTTCCCAGTTCAGCTCCCTTGAAAGTACAGTCTAGAATGGGACTTTAATTTTGAACCCTACTAATGTGTATGAAAAAACACAACATGATAGAATATTGAGAGCGCCATCTCGGGAACTTTCAGGTCCAGCCTTTAAAGAAGAAAAACATGCAAGCTTTTACATGCTCCTTGTTCCATCATTGCTGTAGGCAATCCAGAGATATGTGCGTTTTACTGTAGCAGGTCAACATCCATTTTGTGCCACTTTTATGGGTACGTTTCAATGGCTCAAATATCAATTATGCAAAATGAAACTGTTTTCCAAACAGATTCCGAATTCATGTAAGGGATTTTACTTCATAAATCAACTCCTACATGTCAGAAAAGGATTTGCGTGATATCATAAGTGACCATAAGAAGTGGCTGTTGAAATCTGAAATGCAATGGGGGGCATTCTGCTTTTTTTTAAAAATCGCCAATGTTCACTTGCCTCAACTCGTTTGAAGAGAGTAATCTTTAATAGGTATCACGAAACACAAGGAAGTTATTGTGCAAGTTGAGGTGAAGAGAAACAAAATTAAAACTTGTATCATCCTGGAATGCTGAGAAGAAGTTGACTACAACCAAACAGAGAAGAAAATTCTTTCAATCAAATCGATTGCTATGTTTTTAGAAATTTGCACATTGCCCAAAAGTGGCAACAATGTGACTTGAACTCGCTTCAGTTATTTGATTGTAACTTAAGATTGCCAAAAGCAAATGAGATTAAATTAATAGTATAGCATTAAGAAGCATTTTTTTTAAATTTGATATCCAGATTAATATTGGGTGTGGCCATTTTGTGACCCGCTGACACACATGGCCCTGACACATCTGTAGCCTGGACTAATATAGCTGCACGTTTCTCTCTCCACTGACTGTCAGTCAAGGACACCTAGCCTTGTTCAAGGCGCTCTACCAACTTCATTCATTGGTTCACACGTCTGATATAATATCATTTATAAAGGAGTGGAGCATATCCCCTTCCCTAAAACTAAAAAATGGAAAGAATTCAATCTATTAAACTCCTAATTTGAGATCTCCAATTTCACCTGCCCTATGTTTCATGCGTCCACTAGTTGGTCCACTAAAGTTCAACTCGTTGTACAGTCTGTCAGACTTTTTCGGCATTTGAAAAAGTTATATGAGTTTGTACAGGGAGATTAAAACCCCAAGCAATTGATCAAGGCTGTCCTCTATGCAAACAACACTGACACCTGACCACAACAGGTGTTTGTGGTTTTAGACCTAGACCAGTAGGAACCTGGATCCAGCCAGTGTGGACAAACGACCACCAGCAGGCTACCATTTTATGGTTTATAATCTTTCTCTAGACAGGGTAGCCGTAAAAATAATAAAGCACTGATTTCATACCTGAAAACAATGTTCAAAATAGTGAGAATATGTTAATTATGCAGTTAATAACAAGTTGTCGGTTCTTAGCCGACAGACAGTTATAGTCAGCTAGTCAAGTTTGCTCGTCAAGTGCAATTTTTGAAATTGAAACACCGGAACATTATTTTTGTATTATCCAGTGGGGTACATGGGGGGCAAAGGGGGCGCTTGCCCCCGGGTTTAGCCAAAGGGGCGCAAAAGAAGGAAGCGAAAAAGAAGGAAGGAGAAGAGATAAAAGGGAAAGGAAAGGGGAAAAGGAAAGGAAAGAGGAGGAAACGAAAGAAGAAATTTTAGAGGAGGAATGGAGGCAAAGGAAAAGAAAAAGTACAAATAAAACAGGGGGAAGGGGAACAACTAAAGGGAAAAGAGATAGAAAAGTTATGGCGAAAAAGGACGATCTGTAAGGAAACGCTAAGCGAGCGCCAAACGTAGGGCGAAAAAGGGCAACAAAAAGGAGAAACGAGAACCTATAAAATAGTAAAGGAAGGGGCGCCAAAAAGCAAATAATAGCGATAAACGAAGGGGGTGGTGACATAAGTGGAAAGAAAAGTGAACAATCCAAATAAAAAAAGTTGAGCAAAAATGAGAAAAGAAAAGGAGAAAAACGGAAAAAAAAGAAAGGGGCGCCAAAAAGGAACAATAGTTGAGAAACAGTTTAAGGAATTAAAGGGGCGCTAAACTAGCAAAGGAATTTGAAGCTAACGAAAAATAAAGAGCGTCAAAAAATGAAACAAACGAAAAACGGGTGAAAAATCACCTTAAGGTGAAAAGGACGCAAGACTTGGCAAAGGAAATTGAGTTTAAAGGGGAATAATAAGGCGGTCAAAAACAAACAAAACAAAAGGCAACGGCGGACTCTGAAATGGAAGAAAGGTGCGCGAAACAGCAACTGAAACTGACAATGAAAAGGGGGATATAGAAAACCCCACAAAATAAAGGGACGTCAAAACAGAAAACAGGAAAGGAATGAAAATGTCCCACTTTCTAGTGCGACTAGTTGCCGACAAAACTGTCAATCCGACAACAATTTCAAAATTTTCCGGATCGCTGCGCTCGCAAAATAACTATTTCTGGGAATGTTATTGTGAATGTTATGATGATCAAGAGACGGGCATGGGGTGCATTTTCAATTTCACAGGGGCGCTAAAAGGTCATCGTCAGTTGGGCCACCGGGGGGTATGTCATCTGGATACGCCTCTGTGATCGGTTGTAACCAAATAACATGCAAGGTAAATACAATATATTGGTGATTGTGGCATGCCTTTCAGGGTCCTAAGGGTCTACCCGCAGGCTCAAAATTTTGCTTTAATCACCAAAAACCGAACCATCAAAACTACCCGACAATAACAATTATTAAAGGTGGGTGGCTCGATTAAGCATGTTCTCATCGTGAGAGAAGGCATTCACCCCCAAAACCACATCCTGTAAGGTGTCCCGCCGATATTTCAATCCGTTTTAATGTCAGAGCTAAAAACCGCGATTGATAGCCCCATGGAAAGTAGTGTTGGAAAAGAATATTGGTCAACCAAAACGGGGCACATCTTCGCTCATAACGTCCCAAAACCACACATCCTTTAAGCAGGGCCGACGCAGGATTTATTGGGGGTGTGGGACTTCGAAAAAAAGTGGGATTTTTTGGTCAAGTGGACCTAACCCCCCCCCCCAAAAAAAATGTTCCTGTTTTTTGGACTGTCTGATATAATTTCATCCACCAAAAAGTGGACTTTCATGGCCAAAATTCTTATCGATTTGACCTTTTCCTTTTTAATAAAAATATTCAGCAATAAGTGGAACTTTCCCTTTTGTGGATTTGGGGGGGGGGGGTCGGGCCGAACCCCCCTTGAGTACGGGCCTCTGCCTTTAAGATTAAGATTTCAAAGGGTAAATGATTCAAAAACACGCTTTTGTTTCAGATACCAAATGTTTGACCGCTTTCGGTCAAATATGGAGGTTCTGGGGACGAGGTATTAGCGATCGGACCATGGCAATATAAAGGTTCAGCTTCGTTACGAGTTTGTGAACGCTATACTATTCAGATGATAGACTGAAACTTGGCTTGTTGTAATTAAATTAACAACTTCCCTAGACCCCAAATCGGTCAAAATGTCAAAACTATAATTTTAAACAAAAAAGGACCAAATTTAGGACGGTTCTGGGTGGTTTCCAGATGTTCTATGTGATTGGTGCCGGGTGTTGTGGGCTCATTTGAGTTCAATGTTTGTTGAGCTTTGTCTGGACCCCACCAAACCGGCTTATTTTGGTTCAAAATAATGATTTTTTTAAACCCAAAAGTGGACAATTTTGATGGTTTTCCAGTTGGGTTTGGGTGGGTCCCGGTGTTTTCGGTTCCTTTGGGAGGTTTCAATGTTTGTGGAGATTGCATGAACCCGAATCGGCTATGTGGGTTTCAAATAAGCAAAATAATGATTTCATAAACAATGGTGACAATTCAGATGGTCTCTAGCTGCGTTTTGGTGTGAGTCCCGGTGTTTCGGCTCCATTTGATGGACTGAGGTGTGACAGTTGCCTTGCCTCAAAATGGCCATTTTGGTTTAAAATGGTTAAAAATAATGAATATATAAACAAAGTGAACAGAGTTTTGTTACTGCAAAAATTTCAATCAGACAAAAGTGAATATATTTATCAATCTCTCCTGGAAATGGCCAGCGCACACAATTGTTAAAAAAACCCGGTGCGCGTGGCCGGCTGGGGCAGGGATATAGTCCGCCGGGGCCACAGTCCGGGAACAATTATGAACAATAGGGCATTTATCAGGTTGCTCGTAACAACAACATTAATTTCACGCTTTATGTCCGTTGTCGTCTATGGAGCCCGGAGGATAATGATACCTGCCGGACATGATTACTTTCAACCGGACTCGAACCGGTAACCTATGTATTACTAGTGACGGCGCTCTTACCAATTAAGCTAAAAAGCAAGGGCTTGCAGAGGAGCGATAGATATTGGAGAACTAAGTGGTTAAAATTTCAAAACAAATATAAATCGTAAATGTAAGTATACCGTTCTGATGCTATCCGCTAGCGCTAGGAAAGCGATGGACACCTTTCGGACCTAACACCCACAGACCAGTTTACAGCAATGTTTGTAAACATGTTAGGGCCTGGTATCTTGAAATAGGTCGGCCTGACTGTTACACACTGGGCAATTGTATCTGTTAGAGTTTTAATACTATGGGCCATAACGATTCGCATGAATGGATTCGCAGGCAACAAAAGAAGTGACATAGGATGTTAACTGGTCTATAGATAATGATGATAGAATATGTCATGTTTTCTCAACACTTGTCGGCGCTGGCCATCTCCAGAGAGAGAGAGAGAGAGATTAATAAATATATACACAATTTGGATGATTCCCTGAAGTGTTTGGTGGTTCCCTGTGTTTTCGTCTCCTTTTTGTTTCAATGTTTGTTGAATATTGCCTGGACCCCAAATCGGTTATTTTGGTTAAGTTGGTCAAAATAATGATTTTAGACAAAGGAAACCACCTAATACAATCTGGGAACCATGGTATGAACCATGTCTGATTGCTTTTTAGAAAGCATTATTTTCCTAATTTGAAAAAATAGCCGATACTGGCGTCCAGGCAATGGTCAATAACCACTGGACTTTTTTTTTTTTTTTTTTTTTTTTTTTTTTTTTTTTTTTTTTTTTTTTTTTTTTTTTTTTTTTCAAACCATCTGGTACCATTAAATTATTCGCTTTTGTTTAGAAATCATGATTTTGACAATTTTGAACCAAAATAGCCGTTTTGGGGGCAAGGTTGAAACATAAAGGAGCCGAAAAATCCTGGAACCACCCAAAAACAATTTGGGAAGCATTCAGGATCTGTGGCAAGAGTTTCATATGTACCCCTCTTCAAAGTTCTATATGTAACTTTTTTTGGCCTTAGGGTTTGGGTATTTGTTAATGTAAAGCCATAAATAGAAAAGAATTTGTTTCCTGTAATATTTTAAAAGGGGGGTACATAATGCAACTCTTTCTGGAACTGTCCAAATTGTCCATTATTTTGACAAATTTGAACCAAAATAACCGGTTTAAGGAGCGCCCCCCCCCTTTATAAACATTCCGTAGCCAGTCCATATCTGCAAGTTTTCGTGAAAATCTGTGCCATTTCCGGGTGCAATTCAATTTGACAAACGCCACCGACGCAAATCGGATTTAAAAGGTTTTAGGTTCACCTCATTGATTCAAATGTGTAACGAGAGATTTTACACAACATTCAAAAGAATTAAAAATATTTTTTGGGGAAATTTTTTGTTTTTTTGTTCTGTTGTAAAGCTTTCTACAAATATCCCCATCTAAAGAAAAAAATTAAGCTGATAATTACTTCTGGTACAAAATTGTGAATTTCTATTTTGGAGGTAAATGGAAATTCATCCCCATTTTGTATTGAATATATAAAAAAGCATCTGCTTTTCTATTTAAATACGTATTTTCTGGCAATACACGTAGGAGATCTATTGCGTCTGTAACTATATGAATGCAATCCATATGACATAAAAATAAGGTGGATGGGCCTCATTCTCTCGTGCACCGTTCAAACCAAAATATTTACACACCAAGCAAAAGTAATCACAACACGCCACTGCGTACTTTCTAGTCACTGATGGCAAAAGTGCAATTTTATTTCACAATTCAACGTTTTGTTTACAATATCGCCATTAAAAAAGTGTTTTCATAAAAAAAATAAAAAATTATTCCCGTCATATAATGATCATTGATGCAAAGCTAAATACCTTAGTAGTTTGAATATGACATTTATATAGAATTAGATGATATATATATATAGATAGTAGATAAGATAATATATATATATGTGTTGTTGTGTTTTGTTGTGTGTGTGTTGTTTTATGTGTGTGTGGATGTGTGCGATGTTCAAATCCCCATAGAAAGCGATGATGTTGAATGAATACACACACTAAGAAACCGAGGAAATTTGCCGAACCGAGGAAATAGCGAGGATAAAAAGCGAGTGACGTTATAGGGTTATCCTCCTCCCAAAAGAAAAAGGAACACCACAAAGAAAAAAAAAGAAAAAAAAAATTCTGTCATGGTTAAACGTGGAATTAAGCTCTTCTCGGTGTGAAAGGGGGTAATTCACAATTTTAACCTCTGTCTATGTTTTAAAAACACCCACAAATTTCCCAAGTGATGAACACCCTCACTTTGTATGGCTTTCATGTATGCGCGTGGTGTGTGTGTGTGTGTGTGTGTGTGTTGTGTGATGTGTGTGTGGTCGCGCCTTTCCGCCTTTCCCCTCCTAGCTTCCCCTTCCTCCCCCTGTCCCCCCCATCCTTCCTTTCCCCGCCCTCCTTGTTTTCTTCTCCCGGCCGCTCCCTTTCCCCTTTCCTTCTTCCCCGGGGTTGGCTCTTTCTTCTCTTCCGCCCGTACGCCCATTCCGGCTTCAACGGGTAAAAAATAGGGCACTCTATTCAATTGACCTCTTCATTCACGCACATTAGTGTCACGCTTTATGATTCCGTTGTGTCGTCGTATGGCGCCCAGACGTGGTCTTCTTCGGCATTAAATCGTCGGATTTAAACCTCGATAGGTCCGATAAGAGTTAATTCCGATTCGTCTTTCTCACTGCCACTAGATCCGATACTGATAGACCCGACCACTTTAATGTCCTGTATATGCCTTATGTCCAGACCGTGTGAGACGAATTACAATGGGTGTTCGGGAGGATTAGCGGATTTTTTTAAATACATCGGAGTGAGAGAGGCCCTGATCAAAATATAACGGTGTGACGCGATAATCCGCGGGAGCCACCGACCTGGCTCCATAGACGATCACGGAATAAAGCGTGAAAGTAATGTTTTGTGATGAGTCCAATTGATATTTAGATCCCTATCTTACCGTTGTAGCCGGACATTGAGTACTGCCGATTAAATTAATTCTCAACCGGTAATGGCATTTACTGCAAAATTTCGCGCCGATCTCATACTCTGATTGAAAAAAACATACTAAACCTGTATATCACTTATCTCACATATGTCCAACAATTTCAAAACATGGAAAATCTTCAAACAATTTTTGCAACACTAAACAGTTAAATCATTTTCTATCTTAAATGCATACACATTACCTGTACAAAACTTAAAGGAACATACCATTTACGGCCCTATAGTACCAGCTTTCAATAGGGACCCAGACAACATTACAATCTTGGCCCAAGATAAGCCCAATATTGAAATTTTATTGGCCCAATAATGGCTTACAATATTGTACAAAGATTATTTGCTCATGGGCCCTAGCATGGACCAATATTGGCAATACAATAAAGGGCCAATAAAGAGCCAACCTTGGCCCAATACTCTGATCAACATTGGACCAATTTTTGCCCAATATTATTTTCTGCTGGAAATTAATTGGCATCCATTTGTATTCCAATATTGTATTTATACATTGAGCCAATGTTGGGCCAATAATATTCAAGGTTAATCAAATGAAAATATGAGCACTAATTAGCACTTAATTAAGATTGCATTCACTACCAATATATAGGAATGACACTTCCCTCTTGAAACAGGGAAAGTGGTTGCATTAACACTATTTATAAAGGTAGTGAAGGGAAGTTATACAAAATTGTGTGAACATTGGATAATTACCTTTTTCTGACATGTACATTCTATGGTGTCAAGTATATCTATGGTTGAGTTAATATGGTTGTGTTTACATTGCTTCCCTAATGAAACTATCCTGAAAATGATCAACCAAACGCATCATACTAATTATATTAGTGATGAAAAAAGTTGCATATATCACTTCAGAAAAATAGATTTGTCAAAAACATAAAAAATGAGAGGTCATTGAGACCACGCCCACACTTCACAACATTGGACCAATATTGGACCAGCGTTGTATTACTGCCGGTATGACCAGGTCACTTAATTCTAAACACATGAAGATCAATATAACAGTTTCAATTGATGCGCTGGATGGGTCAGTGTAAAGAAATTTTGCACTGCGCGTGCGCTTAAGTAAGGGGTGGCGTAATAGTGCCATGATCAAGGTGGTCCAATACAGAGCCGTACGTATGATGATAGAATATGTCATGGAACGGTTTTCATAATTGTTAATCAATTTATTCAATACATTAAAGAAGAAAACGAAATTGGCTCGATATTGGGTAAATGGTAGCTTACAATATTGGACTAACATAGGGCGCCAGCATGATGCCAATTGAAGAGTGCCAATGACAAACCAATATTGGCATAATAACCTTCGACATGATATTGCCAATGCCAATATTGCCAATGGAAAACCAATACTGAGCCAAAGTGGTTCGCCAGCATGATGCCAATGGAAGAGTGCCAATGGCAAACCAATATTGGCCTAATATCCCTTAACATGATATTGCCAATGCCAATTATTACCAATGGAAAACCAATATTGAGCCAATATGATTTGACAAGAGAACCCCAATGCCAATATCGCCAATAGGAAACCAACGTTGGACCAATATATTCATGTTGTCTGGGGAGGTTTAACTGTTACAGCCGATGCCGCGCGTGTACGTGAAACATGGATTTCTTTTGTGCGATTCATCCATGAATAAAGGAATTCCACATTCCAAGTACACATCTTTCGCACGACATCTAAACATCCCTAGTATCTATGCACGGTGTGTTAAAAGGGCATCAGCAATAAGGAGCAATATATATATATATATATATATATATGTATACATAGAACCTTGAAGTTCTTGTCCCCTGTAATAGTTTCACAAGAATTGAGAATAAATTTTATCTTTATCGCTTAGGTGTGTATCATTTCTTATACATCAAAATAACTCAATTGACTGATTACACATACGCATACACAGGAGAGGAACTAAGGTGTAAGAAATGTTTTTTATACCAAGATAATTTATTTTTCCACTTTCTGTCAATAAGTATTTTGGTTCAACTTTTTACTCTTATATCTCAAAATTGCAAATGTGTCTTTTTCCAAAGATATTACTTGTACCGTCAAGTAAGAAATGCAATGCATATGCCTTTGTTTCCACCACAGTGAAACTCTTTCTAGCTAACTGCATTAAGTTCAGTAAACAAGTGAACATCCATGATCTATTTCATTCACATAGTTCTTAGGTTAAGCGGTATGGGGTAATCTTAAAATGCGAAATGTGAAATTCCTTCAATTTGCTCTCAAATAATAGTCTAGGATCTTGGAAGAATACAGATAAATTTTACACACAAAGATATCATACCAGAAAAACATATAGGAACCTTAATAAGAGGCTACAGAAATCCAGTAAGTCATAGCCTAAACAAACCTTTTAAAATTGTATTCAAAGTGTTTGGGGTCACCATTCAAAAGATAAAAAATGTATGTTTTCAATTTGGCCATTTTAGATTTAGGGGTCAAGGTAGCACCCAAACCACTTTGAATACCATTTTAAAATGTTTGAAATGTCAGAGATAGTTCAAAACGACACATCATTTGTCAACATAGCTCATCTACTTCATATAGATTCTCGTGTTTTCCAATATGAAAAACCGCCTATAAAACAATTTTCCCGCCATTTTTGGGAGGTAGATGGGGCCATTTTTTTTCTTAAAATATATCAGTCTAGTCAAATCCACTGAGAAATAAAGGTATCCTATGAATGGCCACGGATCCTAAGAAAATGACTCCACTAGCTAGTGGTCGGTAAAATGCACATGTTGCGTGGCATCTAAGTGTCTATACCAAGTTAGTAGCGTTCACATGGTTCGAGACAGTGGTGTAATATAACTAAACTTTTTTTTGTTAAGTTTAGCAAAAGGGGAAACTTTTGATATACGGGGCATTAAGTCGTATTTTCTTGTTTGTCAACTCATTTTTGGGCTTTAGGGGGAAAGAGCCCCGAGCGAGAGGCCCTGCTTATTAAGCCACTGGTCCAATTTAGGATAAAGTGAGGTTTGTACCCGGGACTCAATTATATTCCAGCGCGGATATCGACCTCCTTTTAAAAAAACGGGTAAAGGGTTACCTTTTCTTCTGGATCAAGTGATGTTGTCCGTACGTATGTTACTAGCTATTGGGTTATCTTACTATCTAGGTATGTACATGTTGCGCAGTCATGGGAAGATTTTATCAAAAGTGGATCTTTTCCTGATATGAGCTGAGAGCGAAGGTGAACTTTTAGCAAAGTGTTGACATAGAACACCTTATTTAACTTCTTCACTACACTCGCAAACAAAGTTATAGATTTTTTTTTTATCTTTGCGATGGTTTGCAAAAATTACGCATTTGTAATAGAATGAGAACGGCCTAGGTTGACATTTAAGTTGTATTTCCCATTAAAAGCACACCATGCATAATGTACTTATTAAAAGTATCGCGATTGTTGTCACTTGTTTTGAGACTTTCCCCATAATGTAGTAATCAAAGTATCTGTAATGCAAGTTACTAATATGAATTATGTTATCATGCCAAGAAATAGCATGATAAGACCAAAACTGCCAAAGGGTTGCAATCAGCGTAAGCCCAGTGCAGTGCGGGCTTTTGTGTTAGCTAACCTTCCAAATTGAAGTGCCTTCAATCACTTACTCAGAAACAAAATGGATGTCTGAGTATACACCCTTCACAAGAATTAGTATTATATTCTAACTTAGAACAACAACATAATGGGGCTAGACCACCTTCACATACGCACGCGCAAACGCAACTCTCATCTCGTTTAATAACGCCATTGGCGTTTTTTATTTTCCAAAAGCTGTTGTACTTTTTGCAACAATACTTCTTCTTTGCCATCTTGAATATCTTTCATGATTTCTGAACGTGATCTACACTTTATATTGGGTAAAATACCTCGCGCTACATCATCGGCGCCCCTCGATGAACTTTTACCAAAGGCTGTATTGGGAATAGAACCAGTACGTTTTTCACTTTTTGTTTTAAAATCGACATCCCTTTCCGTGTGAGGTTTAACTGTTGTATTGTCATAGGCCCTACCACCAACGTTGGGTTGGGGATATGATTCAGTGACACTAACATGTGCTCCATGTTGGACCGCATAGCCATGAGAATGAAAGTAAGAATCAGTGAAGGAGGAGAGGACGCACTCGGGAAAGACTCGTTCGAACGAGTACGTACACGTTTACTGACACCTATTTCTTGTGGATCAGGGTTAACTTTATCTGGGTAACCTAAATCCATGGGCTCTGTGGATTCTGATTGTTTAAGATTATGCACATTTTGCAGCAGTAAAGATATCTTATCATCTTTTTGTTTTTGACCAGCAGTATTATCAATACTTATATAGCGACCTTCACAAGCCTGCAGCAATCTCCTTACGTCTTCTGGAGCTTTTTCGAGGTAATCCTCCACGGTGTATTGAGTTCTCTTCAGCTTGTCTTCTGCAGTAAATATCAGAATGGTTTGACTGTAAGAAAAATCAAATAGAGAATATCTGAGTGATCATCTTTTTTTTCAAACACTCAATTTAGAATTGAATCGGGTATTGGGTTAGGATGGTAGAGAGAATAATTCACAGTGTATTGAAAATGTGAGACGATATCACATGGTACAACGCGTACACCGAGCTGATCGATTTAAAAAGCTGGGGTAGCTCATTGCATAAAACCATAATTTTAGTAAAATGTTACTAATAGTTTCTTATTTTGAATTAACACTTAAGTGCCTAAGGGGGGGGGGTTCCATAGTACCCAAGATTTAATTTTCGGTGATTTCTCACTCGTGAAAAATATTTTCGAACTCTAATGTTTTTGTAATTGTGTAACTTATCGATGCGCTTCTTTCCATTAAAAAAATTGCTGAAATTTCTCGCCCGTTAATGAGATAATTAGCTTTGGTCTCTAGGACCCCCCCCCTTAGGCACCAACGGGAGTGTGATTTTAAAAATAAAAATTAGCAAACACTTTTGCCAGAAATTTTTTTCTGCTTATGTATGTTCATATGCATGAAACAAAATCAATTACATAATCAGAAAAAATAATTAACCCTTTATGTGCTGAAAAGAAGCAATTCCATCATCGAGCGACTGCGCGCCATTGCTGTACAAACCTATGGCAAATACGACTGCCCCCACATAAAATACAAGAATGTACAAAATGGTAATGCTTGTGTTAAATTATTGTGAATTGGTCCTTCTAGAGCAGATAAATAAGCATCAAAATGGTTTGCAATGTGTATGCTGTGGAAGCAGGGTCGCGGAAACATCATGTTACTTTTTGAGCGATTTTGACGCATTTCGAAAACAATGATTTGCCCCTAATTTCCAGACGATAAACTGGAACTCATTTATATTGCACAGTTGGCCTTGTCTTATGCCCCCTCAAAGGTGGTATGAGTTTCATTTGAAAATTCCATCGGGAAAGTGGTTTCCTTAGGGGTTCCAACCCCCCCCCCCCCTTAGGCACCAACGTGAGTGAAAACACCTTACGCACTTAAGTGTTAAGGTGTTAAAGAAAGAGAATAAAGGTATTATTTTAACCTCGCCCGTGTGATATGACACGAATGATACACGAAAGAGACTAAAAACAATACCTTTATTCTCTTATAATAACAAGCCACCTACAATTGTGGGACCAAAATTAACATTTCTTTTATATAGGAAATTGCGCAACTGTACCATAAATACCTTTACGGCACGGCAAACCCTTTGTACAATGAATCAATAGCCTAAGAAGATCGATAAAGTCGATTTTTCCCTAACATTCCAAGATATTCAACCTATATTCCAAGTTTTTTCAATCAAAAGTCTTGAATAATCGCGATACTCAATACCTTGTGGGGACGTTTTAAGCATTGTGGGGACGTTTGTTTCCTTGTGGGGATGTCCCATAAAGCCATATCTAAGCCTATAGATGATGTGACCTATGACGTCACTTGTTGACATTCAGGACGCCCTCTGTTGTTTTCTGGCAGGCAAAATATTACAGTAGTTTCTGTGACAGACCACATAAAATCTGGTTATAAATTACTTGCAGAATCTTTAATAATCTAAATTGGTCACAAAATGCAGCTGGTAGCATTAGCTTATTATGCTTGATAAGAAAGTTAGTATTATTTAATTCGAAACAAAAGTTACAGCAAAAACAGAATTTCCCCATGCAAAGTATAGGTGCTTTTGCCTGCCAGTTTCTCTCTTACACCAACAGGGAGCGCCATAAACATAAACAAATGTCACATCATCTATACTTTGTTCGGTCTCGAGTTTGAGGGTGACGTCATTACGCGACTCTGCAGCTGCATTCGCTCCAGCGTTGCGATTGTGCCGCATTTCGCGTGCGTAAGTGATGCAATTCCAAGGTCGTTGCATCCAAAATCTGAAGGGGGAGGGAGCAATGAGACATCGTCGGCGTTAATAAAACAGTATAATAGTAGTAATGCTAATGCGTGTTGACGAGTGTATTGACCAATAGTATTCAGATAACCATAACCCTTACAATAACAGGCGCCAAATTCAAATTTCAACATGACAAAGTGGACCTTCAACATGTCAAAGCGGACCTTCAACATGATAAAGCGGACCTTTGTCATTTTGGGGATGGGGGTGCGTCTCCCCGCCGCACCCGCACCCCCCCCCCCCCCCCCCCCGGCTACGGCCCTGAACACAATATATATGCACCTGGTTCACCTGAAAATTTCAGCTATTTTTGCAAGTGACTCCTTTGTATTCTCTGCATACTTTGTTCTGGAGGCAGGCCTGGCCAAATAAACCTATTGACCTCCCGTGAAATCGCCCTATTGTGTTCATGCGATAAAGAGTTCGTTTTAGAGATATTTTTCAATCAAATATGGAAATATTTACTGCTCTGTATATATATTTGGTCAAATAAAACTGCACATGTAATAAATGATGATAAATGACAAACTCGGCATAGAAAGACTAGTAATCAGGGTTGTGACAGGGGCACGGGTGAAACTGTGTACAAATGCCCACAGACGATTTAGATATCGATAGTAATAGCGCTACCGATTTCGATGAGCTACCTAATAGACTCCTAATTCATGCAGTATGACGTGAGACCGGGGATAGTAGTTCCAGTTCAGGGTCTAAAATCTCTCAACAACAGCGCCATCATGCATCCACTGCCTTGATAGAGTTGCATATCCCGATTTAGGAACATATCCCTCGTTCAACAACATGCTAAACAAAAGTGCGATTTTCTTCATAACCCGATATCTCTAGAGGCCCAAACTTGCTGATGTGGTTTAGTACTTGTTTACATACTAGGAACTTCCTTGAGTTTCCTTACCGGTGTGAAAGTATTATAGTCCGCTGGGAGCCAAAATCCGGGGCCCCTTACTTTAAAAATGGCCCGTCACTCAAACACAGTTTAATAGAGTTGTCTAAGAAACTGGTTCATTTTGACACTAAACTTAAAGTAGTAAGTTTCCCCTACACTATGTTAATTTAAAGGTAATCACATCACGGGGGGAAACAAAATCCGGTGTGAAATTATTTCCCAGATGGCTGTTTGTTTTTACATGAAAAGGAGGGTAAAATGCCAGTTAACAATTACATTAAATCATTTGGCACCAGAAAAGGGGTTTTAGTAGGGCTCCAAAAATTAGAAGGGTATGGCAACCACCCTCCCCCACCCCCTTCGGTAGACGAGGGTTAATACAAATCACTCTAGATTCATAACGAAAAGATTGTTGCCTTATTCTTTTCGGCATTTGTAAATCTGGAGATAGGTTATGTGCACAATGTAAAATCTGGCTTTGTCAACATAGTTGATGGCGCCCTTCCAAAGAAATATCAGGATGTTACTTTAATACAGCAAGTGGTACACATCGAACTTTGTAGTTGAGTATCACATGTTCAAGAAAAGAAATAAAATGAACAATGAAACAAAATAAGAGGATCCATATTCGCCGCTGAACTCGAGAAATTACACTAATACTTACTGAAATCCTATTGTTTGTTCCAGGATCCGATGCACCTTTCCATGAAGGGTCGTTTGTCTGCCAATTTTCAGCACGTATAAGAAAGCTTGAACCGGCGGCAAATCCTGATCGGTTGTAAAATGAAGGATTTTGCCCAAAATGGATTGGTCGTCTTCGGTGTGTCCTACGAAGGCTAGGGTGTTACTACAATTATGTCTTCTCATTGTTTGGTTGAGCAATACACTTCTGCCTGACGCAGGCGTAGCGCTAACTGAGTCTTTAAAGGCTGTGTCCGAAAGTATTGAGTACCAGTTGCGCTTTTCGATCCTTCAAGGCCCAAGAGAACGAGTGTGATGCTAGGCACCACGCATACCCTTGCAATGAAAAAAAAAAGCAAAACATAGTAATTTTACACATTCATTGTGATTTTTTGTTGCACCTGTGAATGTGAATGTTTCGTCGATGGTTTCCCCGTGACGTCTTCTGTCGGACGATAAGGCAATCCATTTGCGTTCATGTTTGTTTCCGTAAAGTATATACTATTTAATATCGTTGTTGTAGTGTGGCCAATTAAAGGTGGGTGACCCGATAGTGGTATGATTTTTCATAACGTGATTTTCTCTGTCATATAGACGGTATATCATACAAAAATACCCGATTACCAAATTAGAGTAAAAATTAAAAAAAGGGACACTATGACATGAAAAATTTCAGAATGAAATAAATGACTTTACTGAATGCTCCCCACAAATTTTGAAAATCTGGCATCCTGCCAAAGTACAGTGTATCTAAAATTGATAAATGCTGGCAGTAATGTCAGTATCCTTGTCTGTCTGTGCAGCTAAGGATGATGACTACTGACAGCGTTTTATCAAAAATTTCAAACGCATGGAGTCATCAGACTCATAAAACCCCATGCTATTGATTATGCTAATTCCGGTTAATCCGCCTTTCCTTTGTTCAGATCAATATTTGACATGCAGGCCTAAAAGTCACAATGTCTGAAATCCTAGTCTAAATGGCTTTTGAATTGTGTCAAAAAACTGCTAACTACACTGCTAATTGGCGGGGAGGTCAACATCTTGATTTTCCGTGGCAGCTCCTGTTAACTCTTGCTTGTTTTTACGTTTTATAGAAATGTAAAACATCCAAATTGTCTTCAAATTTGTGGAATGATTTAGTAAAAAGGTCCATTGTACATATGTTGCAATATTTTAATGCCGTTGTGTCCCTTTAAAGGTGGGGACCCGTTTTAGTATGGCACCCCCCCCCCTCACATAAACTTATCACCAAAAAACATTCTTTTGGAATTTTGTTTAAAACAAAATTCTGATTAAATCGGTCCAGCGTTTGGATAGTAGAAAACAAAAAGGGCGCTGTTTTCAAAATTGTGGAAGTGATTTCCAGTAAGGGTACGTTTCATTATGTCTGATAGTTTCACGCCATGGTACCTTGAAGATACTGTGTAAAAATACTGCGACCAAACTCCACCCATATTTTCCTTAAGAGTCCAAAACTGCAGAGATTGGTCAAGTAGAGCTTAATGCATTGACCATGTTGACCAGCAGATGAGAATGGTAGCGGATTAAACTTTGCAATAAATTACAAACCGAATTTATAACCCTGCACATGCAAAACACTGAATTGTAAACTTTAAAACACTCTCTCGTCTCGCTGAACTGGATTAGCTCATTAATGCATGGCGGCTCTAATTTGATCACGTGAAGATTTTATCACACGTTCGAAATACCGTACGTTCGAAACAACAGTTTGGACTCACACGTGTTGATCTTGATACTTTGTAACCCGGTGTTGTCCGGTAGGAGATATGATCCTCCGGACTCATAATTAACCTACAACGGTGAAGAATAGGACACTCGATTCAATTGACTCTTAATTCACGCAACATTAATTAGTTTCACCCTATATTCCGTGTCTATGGTGCCCAGACTATGGCTCCCGGCGGACAACTGTGTAAAAGGAGACATGGTCCGCCAGGAGCCATAGTCCGGGCTCCATAGACAACAATGGGATAAAGCTTGAAACTAATGTTGTTTGAAGAGTCAACTGAAGAGTGCCCTATTCTTCACCGTTGTAGGTAGACTTTGTTCCTAATGACATGATGTGCTCTTTTGTTCTAGGTAGTTTAACCCTCGGCTACCGATGGGGTGGTTACGACCCTCCCATTCATTTTTTCGCCTTACAAACCCCCTTTCTAGTACCAAAGTATTTAATGTAATTGTCAATTTTTACGCTCCTTTTCATACAAAAACAAACGTCGGCCTCGTTCTTCCACTTAAAGTCTGACTCAGAGATTTCGAAATATTATTTTTTTGTGTAATAATGAAAAATAGTCAACTAGAACTAAAGATTGTAACCTAAAATGCACAATTCCGAAATTTGAGATGAATCGGATTTTTCGTTTTGATGCAGTAAACATTTTTGTGTAGTATTACGTCCCATAGGATACTGTATAACAAAAATTCCGGATCCGGAATTTTATAACAAAGTTGCGATTTTCTATATGAAGGAATTCGATTTTAAGCTTAGCAATTTCACACAGTGATCAGTATATGGACAAGCATTATGTACATGCAGAAAACACGATTTTTTTTGGAAATTGAGGGCGCCCTCCTCAGGAAATCTCTGAGTCAGCCTTTAAAATAATGGTATCGCCGTGGTTTCAATTCGTGGTAAAGAGAGTACCGGTTCCCAAAATCAAATTCTCTAAGTTAATTCCGTTTTACAATATGTTGTTCCATGGATGTCCTCAGAAGTATATTAAAAATGTATGTGCGCGCACCCTCGCTTGCCTGTGTTTACGTGTGTTGTGTGTGTGCGTGCGGGTACGCGCGCGTGCGAGAGCATGGGTGGGTGTGCGTGCGTGTGTGGCTCGCTGAAGAAAAATATTAATTTTGAAAGGGTTAGTGTCTATTTCATTTTAGAAAATCCGTGTATTTGCGAATGAGTTTCTTTTTTGTATAATCCTCGACTTACCAGAGGGGTGAAAACCACTCCACCCCCAGTGAACATTCCTCCTGTGCGCAAATTGTTTTCACATCATTTCCTGTCATTTTAGCAAAAAAAATGCCACCAAAGTCGATGGGTGTCTGTCTGTGGCAATTGACAATTTTTGCCGGCTCAGTTGGTACTATAGATTAGTTTTGTAGGGTTTTTTGAATGAAGTCCTGTTTAATTATTATTTAGCATAAATGAAACGTGGCAGAGATTGCGAAAGAATTTGAACTCCCTCCGTCAGTAGGTAGAGTATGTGAGTTTATGTGTACGTTTATTATCGTTCCTTTGATTACCAATTTTAAATAACAAGATGTCTTTTTTAATTACCTTGCATGGGCATCTTCGTTGGGCGCTGTCTGTGATGCTTAGACATATTTTCGGCGTCGGCCTTTCGTTCCTAAAATTTGCAGAATAAAATAATATAAATTGTAGCAAAGTGCAGAAAGAAGCGCAAAACGAAAAAATAAGCAGATTTACAAAAATAATTTTTAGCAAAAGATGTAAGCAACTAAACAAAATTTACCTTTCTAAAACAGATATCTTCTTCAGGCTTTACGAATGTAGTGTGATAAGGTTCAATTTGTTCTATGCTCATTACAATTTCAGTATTGATCGATTTGCATTGTGGGAATAACCTTTGATCATCACCATAGAAGAATAGTTATAGCTTCCACAGTAACTGTTGATGACGATTAGTATGGTTATTGATCTGACGCTGCTATATCGATTAGATTCATTCGGTGTAGAGAACACTAAAGCTGAACACTTTTAAATTGAAGATGTTTTTTACTCAAGTTAGTGGATGGAAGCTTCTGGAGCCCTACTCCAGAGAACGTATTCCATTGGCATAATTCAAAGGAATTCTGCATATTCCTTGCCTACTATATACGACATTAATATTAGTGAATGAAAAATGACACATATTGATCGTTTCAGCACTTAGGGGCGAAACAATGATTTTCATGCTCTTTGGTCCAATAATGAATGCACAAAATGTTAAAGCCACATCAGTCATTTTTTTTTTTCCAAATTCAACTGCCCATTTGTCTTTAACTTGGTAGTGTTAGGTCATATCAAAACCATATATTACGTTTCTCTTTTGTGAAAAACCAGACATTTGGCATTTTAAAGCGGCTTGAATAAGATCCTTTACGACTGTTTCTGGGCCTTTAAAAAGTCGGATCCCGACGTTTATTGTAAACAGCATAAAAAAATCATAATATCCTTTTCAAATAACGGCGTGTTAAGAGTTAGCCACGGTTTCAGGTGTCTTCTACAACAAGTTCTAATACACAGCAAAAAAACATTGACTTTGATGAAATAGGGAGGGGGCGCGATTTGTTTACATTGTGAAGAAGCGCTGATAGTGGCTTAACTAATGAACTTTTATCACTGAAAAGTTAACATGACAATAATTTCGATGTAAAAAGAGTTACGAATATCCGATTTCCACGCGGTTTCTAGCTCTATATGATGGGAAAGGGCTAGTTTTATATACACGGAGCGACTTATGAGTCAGAAAAATTGCTAGATATTATTTTCCACCCTACTCCAATAGTTTCATACTTTTTGCTTACGTCCATAGTGACTTCAATAAGGGACTGTGGGTACTTATTAAATTGAATACATCTAAGCTATCTTGTCAGAGGCGTACTCCATGATGACATACCCCCGGGGGGCAAACTGACGATGAACTTTTGGCGCCCCTGTGGAAATAACTTTTGGCGCCCCTTTGGAAATGGAAATGGCACCCCATTTCCACGTCTTCTGAATCTGCATAACTTCACATACATTCCAGAATCTCGTGTTATTTGCGAGCGCAGCGAGCCGGAAAATTTTTGAATTGTGGTCGGCCAATTTGCCAGTTTTGTCGGCAACTGTCGCACTAAATGGGACATTTGCAATTCCTTTCTCAGAGCTTTTCTGTTTTGACTTCCCTTTATTTTGTTTCTATATCCCCCTTTATCTTGCCATTTCAGGTGCTGTTTTCGCGCCCTTTCCTAAATTTTCAGCCCTTTTCCTTTAGTTTTTTTTTTGTTTTGACGGCCCGTATTATTACCCCTTTAAACTCCAATTTCCTTTGCATATTCTTTGCGTCCTTTTCCTTAAAACTATTTTCAACCGTTTTTCGTTTTGTTCAGTTTTTGACGCTCTTTATTTTTCGTTCGCTCCAATTCCTTTGTTATTTTAGCGCCCCTTTAATTCCTTAAAACTTTCTCAACCATTGTTCCGTTTTGGGCGCCCTTTCTTTGTTTTACCGTTTGTTCTTTTCTTTTCTCCTTTTTGCTGCACCTTTTTATTGTATTAGTTCACTTTTCTTTCCAACTTATTTTCAACACCCCTTCGTTGATCGCTATTATTTTGCTTTTTTTGCGCCCCTTCCTTTACTATTTTTATACGTCCTTTCTCATTATTTTGTTCACATTTTCGCCCTAATTTTTGGCGGCTCCTTAGCGTTTCTTACGATTCGTCTTGTTTTCGCCAATGGCTTTTCTATCTCTTTTCCCTTTAGTTGTCCCCCTTCCCCACTTTTTAATTTTACTTTTTCTTTTCCTTTCCTCCCTTCCATCTCTAATTTCGTTCGTTCTCTCTCTCGCTCTTTCCTTTCCTTTTCCCTTCGCCTTACCTTTTCTTTCTCCCTTGCCTGCTTTTCTCTTCCTTCTTTTGGCTCCCCCTTTGGCTACCCGGGGCAAGCGCCCCCTTTGCCCCCCCCGGATACGCACTGCAGTTGTGGTAACAAATTTTGTAGGAATCGGATGTTCAATAATGACAATCAAAGGGGTGGTAACACCCCCTTCGGGTGTGGTGTTACAAAATGACTTGTGGTAGAAACGGTAGTGCGAATCGACTCTTGTGGTAGCGCATTTTTCTGCATCGAATCAAGTTCAAACCCGAAAGGTTCAGCATCGGTTTTCAAAGGAAATTTTCCACTGGCCACTTTATTCCGTAAAAGTATAGTGTTGTCTACGGAAGTCCGACCAGGCTTCAGGGGTCCATATGCATTCCGACCTGTTTTCGAATCTGTTAACTCCTCATATTGGCCAGGCACTCACTGCTCTGCGGAGAGCTAAAACCCAACCATAGGTGGTAGCCATTAGGCGTAACAGGTGGGGGTTAGGGGTAGGTTGTCACCCCAGAGCTTTGACCGGGAAGAAAAGCTTGAAAACATGCTAAATCCGCCGTTTTTTTTGCCTGCCCACCATTGAATTTTCATCCTCTAACCAGGAAAATCTTCCCTCAAACCACTCTATCCGGAAAATTTACCGCAAACCGGGAATGTCCCTCTGACAAGGGACCCCCTGTTACGCCGCCTGGGTGTAGCACTTTCAAACCAATGGGCTTTTGATTTTAACATTTGTTATAATTATCCCTAACACGCAATTCACCAAAACTGTCTGAGCTGAGACTAGAAACTTGCTTATTTTTGACAAAAAAAAATTACATGAAAAATTGTACAAAATACCAAATTGGAAGACCAATGCATGGAGTCCAAGCAATGCCTAAATATAACCATAGAATTATGAAGGAGTTAAAAAAACCGGAACTATCAAAAATCATTTCTTTTAAAGAAAAAAACATCAAAAAAAATTTTTTTTTTTTGATCATTTTTGACAATAAATTGTTGAATTAGCAAAAACAGTATCATGACACGCAAGGGAGAAAAAACACTGGGTACCACTTAAATAGTCCCATTTTTGTTTTAAAATCATTATTTAACAGTTAAACCAAGACAATTACTACGAGGTATTTGTTAGAATGTCTAATAATTACACAAAAGAAAACATTATTTGATCATTTTGTTGACAATAAACTGTTACTTCCTACACCGGTGTGTAAATAATTTTGTGTAAATATGGTGTTTGCGCTGAATTTAGTAGCGATAGCGTTGGATAGCTGATCTTTTTAAATTTTATTTAAAAGTAAATTGTAGACAAGCTAAATAATTTTCCTGAGACTATTATTTATCAACATGATGTTTCCAATTGGGACGCATTCTTCGTTCCTTTCCAAAACAATATTAGGTAGTACGTGATTCTGATATTTACAAGAATGCCCAAAGTATAGTATCCATTTGTTGTACAGTATACAAAAGTATGCAGGTTACTATTTATAATACCGGCAATTGTGAAATATCTTGGATTTGTAATTCAGACACGATATGCGAGTTAAAACAGTATCGCCTTTTCCCCTCTCTTAAAAGAGGTTAATCAAGTTCAAATCTCTTGAGAAAAGATAAATAACACACCATCTTTACAAAACCCGGTCAAAAGTGTTTACGTTCCTTAAAATACCATTGATTGCGAAATTGTTTTCAAATTCAAATCCAGACAGCGTCACCTTTTTATCGAAGATAAACGAACTGAGTTCAAAGTCGTTCAAAAACAAGACACAAAGCTTGATAAAACCAGAATATTTTGTTTCTTTTTCAGGTGTTAAGTGTTTGCAAAGTGAGGCAATGTTTGAACTACTTTCAAAATGCAAAGAATCAACGCCCATCTATATCTTAAAGCAACATAATTTATAACAAATATCTATAATAATAATAATAAATGTGCTGTCCTTCAACTTTACACTGATAACGTTTGTCGCCAAAAAATGATAAAAATATACACTCAAAGGACTCAACAAAATAGATAACACACACAACATAAACTGAGAGTCTCGTGATAAGTTTTTCTATAGATAAGTAATGCAAAACTATGAAAATGCCACGTAGTCAAAATTATGAGATGTCTTTTTTATTGTTGCAATGGCATATTCGGCAATTTCAAAATAAGCGATGCTATGTATTTGAAGAATATTAATTACAAGGAGTTTATTTGAAAATGATTGCAATACTCCCGCTCAAAGTTAAGGTTTGAGTATCAAATATTTAGTAAAGTTCAAGTTAGGCGCCTTAACATACTAATTCGTACTCCATTTGACAAGGACAATTCCTTTAACACTTTGGGATGTCGCATGCCACAAACCATACGTGATACTAAAAATCATCACAATCGAGGTACATATTACCGCTTAATTAGTTATAATTAGTTAATGTCCAAAGAACTATATAACTTGTACCACACTGCAGAATTTACAATTGTGATCTTGAAATTATATATTTTGGGAACCTAAAACTAAGAGAGGCGCCCTTCCCTAATCACCATTGGGAGGTCTGACCCCAACGCCAACGAAAAGAGTCAAAAGACACAACGACGTATATAGTTTGGCTCTCGTGTTACGAACTAGAGATTCCTTTCAAATAAAGTAGAGTTCTACTGTCTATTGTGTTCTCGAATGTGTGCTACATTCATCATTTGTTACAGTACTATACCAAAAAGCTCTATTGTCACGGCTTATTCTGCTATGTGTACGTGCAAGTTAGGACAAGTTAAGAGGGTCTCTCGGTTTTCTTACACCGGCATGAACACTCCAATCTTGCCTGTACATGAAGCAAATTTGGTCAACATATCTTTGTAGTAGTCAAATGTTAATAAAAAAAAGTAAGGTCTTCTTCTGTTGAAGGTATTCCAAATCTTTGCATACCCAATTGCATACCATACTCGATTCATTTAATATGCTACCCATACTATTCATGCGATTTCAACGACGAGAAAGAGCCATGCCAAATCCAAAATTATTTGGGCTATATAAAGAGCCATCGGTATTGTAGTAAAGCTTACTGATGACAGCAATGTTAATGCCTAGAATATGTTAGTGTGTGTTTGTGTCGAAACTTATTTGAATATAAATGAACAAAAAATAATATTATTATTATTTTCACATTTGCATATGAAAATTTAAATTTTATTTTGTGACAAATTCGTAGGTTTGCTGGACAGGAATGTTCTCCAAGATAGTATGGTGTGACACAAAGGCTTCAAGATCAGATCAACTCAAAACTCTTTAAGGAGGCTCTACAAAGTATATCGGAAACGGTTGGGAAAATGCTATAAAGCATAATCGGAATAGAATCATCATTGGGACAATGACAATCTGAGATGACAATATTGTCGACATTCATCAAATTCTCATTAAACCTACAGAGGACAGTTATTGTGGATCAGATTCTGATACCAGAACGTATGGTCTATAGGCCAACAGAAATCATTCCACCTACATAACAATACTGATGATAAACATTAATTTAACTGATCAACATACTTGCAGAATATCACTCCTGTCAGACACAATATTGACTTCGTCCAAAACTCATATATTATAGAAGTGAGCTAAGTTTCTATCATGTAACTAGTTCGTGACTTCTGCCAAAAAGGTATTTGCAAATATCATTTAAAAACCCTCTTGGAAAAGAAGGAAAGGAAGAGCGAAGAGGTATCAGCCGAAGAAAAAGTCAGAAAAAAGAGTTAACAATATTAATAAGACCATGGCGAAACACAAAAATGAAAAGCTCTCTGAACTGTTACAGCCATTTTGACAATTATATTATCGACCAGAGAGACCGAATCACACAGATCACGCGATGTCTGATTAAAAAACAAACAAAAACAAGTAATTAACCTTTGTTATCAGTGCCAGCCTGTGCCACGACCCTAATGGCGGGGCGGTAAGTTAATTATTGTACCATGGGACACTCTAGAAAAATCTCTATCTATTAATCTTTGATAGAACATAGTAATGCTTAATTGAAAAAAAGCATATCAGGTATAACATACAGACTAGAATCTTACAAAGAATACTTCAAAATGGTCGTATCCAACCTTTATTTTCATTTTACTACCGGGTTGTTCTAATACCAATGGATACTTCTAATACTTTGTGAAAAGGTTTAAACCAGAATTAGTCCTTCGTGAGTGGACTTTTATTTTCTTTCAACATATGAAAGTCGTAATGGGTGTGAAAAGTCTCCATGATGAAAGGGCCCGAACGGCCCATCCATGAGGAATTCTCCTATCATTACAGCACATAAATTTCTACAGAATACAGCTTAGAGTTTACTTCAATTTGATTCAGTATATTAATATCAGGTAACATCCATTTTACATTGATTTATTGGTAAAGCAGAGTTAGCAGCTCAAAGTTTATTACAAAATCACCCATTGGGAGAGGATTTGACCATTTGCACGTTATCCGTTCACAGGCTGTAGTAGTGAGCAAAAAAAACACGGCACCATGCCAAAATTCTTAAATGCGTGATAACTGCGAACAATGCTTTCAAAGTCTTCTACTTTGCCCCCGAACTTTGTCATTAGCTCATTTAAGAATACACAGACATGATATCGGGATGCCAATAATCAATCAAGCGACGTTTTGAATGGGGGCGTTCAAAAAAGGCGAATATGTGTCAATCAATAGTGTCAGTCTAGATTAGAACTACAACGCAACATCTGATGAAGTGGATCAAGAGTTCGGTATTTTTAACCAATAGTTTACAGCTATTACAAAATTTTATATTTTATAAATATTCAAAATTTCTTTTGAAAGATCATGATAGTTTTTGTAAAACTAAACGTTTTGATAGATTAGTTGGCTACTAACGTATATACTTTGGCCACAGTAGTAAAATTAGACAAATACAAATTACTTATCAATTTGCATTTTTAAATTATGTTTTCCGGGTCCTCCCAGTGAAAATATATCTTCTTTTCTTTTCATTTTTGTTATCATTTTGTTCTCCTTTTTCGACCCAGAACTTCTAATAAGGTGCCACAGTCGCTAAAATCTACTGTCCTTTGTGGTAGCATGCGTCTTGGGAATATAACTTTCAATGATATGTTCAGTCGTGCGCTATATGTTCAGCTCTCCAAATGGAGAGAATTTATTTATCAGTATATCGAGGCCACCGGCCTTACAATACACTGTTATAATAATATTACAATCAGTCTCTAGGAGTCAAAATGCGAGTTCTTTTCTTGTAAGTATGCAAGATAAATTTTGATACAGACTTGACGGAGCTTACATCACTTGATTTAAACAAAGATACAAAATAATTTAAATTTGGCACATGTTCGTGCAGAAAACGAGTACGTTCATTACTATATAATGGGCAAATCAGTAGAAAATGGTATACATCTTCAATGTCACCAGTGTTACAGAGCTTACAAATACGGTTTGATCTGGGAATATTATACCACCTCCCTCGCTCGTTTTCTAGGTCCAATATACCCATTCTTAATTTGGTAAAAAGTATTCTTTGAGTACGAGTTTGTATGATGTCAAAATAATCTTCAGCGCGAAGATCTAATTTAAATTGGCAGTAAAGGTTGAGTGAATTATATGAAGTGACCAGATTGTGCCACTGTTGACGATCAATGTCAACAGTTATCCTTTTGTTCTCCTTTTTCGACCCAGAACTTCTAATAAGGTGCCACAGTCGCTAAAATCTACTGTCCTTTGTGGTAGCATGCGTCTTGGGAATATAACTTTCAATGAGATCAGAATTGTGCCGCTTGGATGATGTTTCAACGCGATTAGCTTACGTTTTATTCCATATTGAGTACGCGTGATTGGATTGTATGCAAATGAGGCATTACAACTTATTCTGTCATGCGCTGTATGAAGTTGTGCAGTAGCGCATGACGGAATAAATGGCAATGCCTCATTTGCATACTTGGGACGGCCGGACATATATATGAAACGTCTTTCCATAACTCTCCAGATGTTGATATCAACTTTTATCAAGAGAGGTCGCTATTCACATTACTAAATCAATCTCATCCTTGTCCATTTCATTGCCAATAGTATTTCAGCCATGCGTCATCTAAAAAGTGCAATTTGTCTTGGTGTCAAACGTTATTTATAAATATTAATATCGCCCTCTGTACAAACTACAGTATACTTGGATAACTTTATTTCTTATTTAATATCACTTTATTCCGTCATTACTTGTGTGTCTAATTTTAGTCCTGTGTGTTTTAAAGGTGCAACGAGAGATTTCGTATACGAGGTGTCTCTTTCAAAATTGAAAGTCCTGGGCCGGATTCACAAACGACAGGGCTGTTACGGGCAGTTATACCCTCTGACAAGGTATAACTGGAGCTGGAAGTCTTAGAACATGTCATAACTCAGTACCTTAGATATAATTTCACAATTTGCCCCTGGTTTCCCATTTGATTTTAATTACTGAAAACCTTTAAGGTCCTTGAACCGTGACACCTAAAGCAATATTAGCACATTTTTTTGAAGAGCGCCCTCAATTTTTCAAAAATTTTGAGATTCTTACACGGTTGCATTGGTAACGGGCTAGTAAACTATACCTGTGAATGGTTAAGCTCGAAAATGTCTATGTGTCACAAATGAAGGAATTTTGTAATTAATATCTGGATCCCGATAATAATTAAACGGCTGCTGGAAACGGCCTTTCAATGTGAAATAGCCGGGAAATAGCGCCATGTAAATATCTACGCTCATCAGTTGTTTTATTGGTTCAGGCAAGTCAAGTTAGAGGTTATTTTCTTGAGGTGGCACTATTTCATCATGGACGGACATAAACGTAGCATTTCCAGTTCCGCCGTTAAGTCCAATCTGGGGTCCCAATTTTAATTACAAAATCACTTATTTTATGATAAATACGCACTTTTTAGCATTCTCGTTTGCAGGTATAGTTTCGTAGACAATTACCAACATAACTCTGCAAAAATATCAAATTTTGAAAATTGGGGCGCTCTTCAAATAAATGTGCTAATATTGCTTTAAGGCTACAATAATTTTGAAAATTCGGCTTTAGTATATCGTTGAAAATGTGTGGGAATGAAACTACGCGATCAATTTGGTTAAGAGTGTTTCGTGAATCTGTCCCCTGAATTTTGCACTGAAGTAAAGCTTTCCATCACAAATATCTCCATCTGAAAGGATTAAGCTGAGAATTACTTCTTTGATGCAGCAAATTTCGAATTCACTATAACACTTTCAATAATAACTCAGGAAAGATGACAAATATAAGATTGAAATTTTATATTTATATTTTTATATAATCTCTTAGTGTAATTTGTTATGCTTTTAACTACCATTGTCGACATAGTGAGTGGAGGACGAGTGTCCGTATCCAAAATGGAATCCAAGCGCATATTCCGGTTACTCCTTCGTGTCATTTCTGCACGAAATAATCAATACAAGTTTGTATAGATATATGCAGAGTTGAATGGGGTTTGTATTAGGGTAATCAGAAACTAGATCTTTGAAGATGATTTTCTATAGTTTTAAGGGTGCAGAATCAGAATTTCTGGGTCCAACCTTTGGGAAATGTGGGGAACTTTGTAAAATAAGGGGTAAAATTAGTACAGGGGTAAATTTGAAATCAAGTCAAATTGTGTTTAAATGTATACCAATGTATTTATCTCATTATAAAGATTTTTAAAAAACGGCATAGTTTGTCTAGGTTCCGACCCTTAGTTAAACAGGTACAGCACTATTACGGCTCAAGGTCATCCTGGGGGTGAACCTTACCCAGTGCTCCGATTTTGTTGAAACTGGTGTCAAATTGTTCGTCTGGCCTTATTTTACAATGTTTGGCATTTCGTTTCGTAATTATAGTGGGCAAAATATAACAAGCGTCTTCATGGTCTATAGGGGTCACCAAAACTTGACCTCAAAATGTATACAAAGCTGTCACCCTAAGAATTAAAATGAATTTTCTGCTTCAGTATGACCAGGGCAATAATTTGACACCAGTTTCAACAAAATCTGAGCATTGGATATGTTTTTGCCCCAGAATGACATTGAACCTTATCAGGGCTGTAGCCGTGTAACTAAAGGTCGGAACCTAGACAAACTATACTTTTTTAATCCTTATAATGAGACAAATACATTGGTCTACATTTAAACACAATTTGACTTGATTTCAAATTTACACCTGTACTAAATTTACCCGTTATTTTACAAAGTTCCCCACATTTTCCAGAGGTTGGACCCAAAGTTACTCAAAGCTTGAAGCAGGGGGAAACAGGGGTCGGTGTCCGGGGGTTAGGGGTGGGCAAGCTCATCCTTTCCACGATGTGTATAATTTTTGTCTGATGCAAATACGGGACTTTCATTTTCCCACCCTATTTTTTCACCGACGTCTCTGAAATGTGAAGAGCAGGGAGGCGGGCGGATTGGATTGTGATGTCTTGGCTGCGCAATCGTTTCAATATTCATTGTTACTACACAGATATGTCTTCCCTCTCTCTTTCGCTTCCCCTTTGCTTTTTTCTTCTCTTTCCCTTCCCCTTGCTTCATTCCTCCTTTCTTTGCACTTGCTTCTTTCCTCTCTTTTCGTTCACCTTGTTTCTTCCCTCTTTTCTTTCCCCTTGATTCTCTCCTCTCTTTTCCTTACCTTGGTAATTATTCGTGTGCATGTCTGTGTGTGCGTGTTTGTGTTTTGTTTCATTTATTATCAAACGGACAATCAGACTTTGATCACATTAGAGTGTCTCTCCAAATTACTTTTAGTGACGCAAATGGATTACATCTCAGTAACAATGCACTATAGATGGCTCTATTGAATACAAGCCTGTGGACCTGGTGGGGAAGGATATTTCTCTGGTAAATCAAGTGTACACGCAAACGATGGTGGCCATGAAATCCTAAATCTTGACGTCGCTATTGGTTTCACCATATGGTTTAGCACGTAATCACGAAACCTTGTGGGATATTTCGAAATGTAGTTGTATAACATGTATAATATACATTGTATATTCTCTCATTTCTAAACCGTTGGGTTGAAGAGTATTCCATTGGTGGTTGCGGTGGTGGTGGTGGTGGCTTTTTATTTCCCCTCCATTAATTTTAATTGAAACATGTTTGGAAATGAATATAAATTTTACAAACAATTCCAAAAGCCAGACAGACACGAACCACTAACCTAAAGTCATCTACTGTTTGTTGTGACACAGAAGGTGTTTTGAATCAATCCCCAAAACATTGCATATGTTCCTATACCGTACTGTACTAAACACAACACATGTAAGTACTTGGGGATAAAAACTATTTCAAAAAGTTCAAAGAAACCAGTCCACAAGGCATTTAATGATACTGCTCAAAATTGTGACCTTATTGAGGTGAAATTCCCAAACGGGTTGCATTGTGGGAATGGACTCAATACACCCTCTGCCTGTCACCTTAATCCATACTAATTAGAATTACACTAAATTACTTTTCAAGTTTTCCAATATTTTGGTAGACTGTTTTGGGATCCACACGTGTTTGAAGAAGAATGGAAGCAAAATTGTGGTAAATTGTTCAGGATGACGCAAGTATGAGATTTGGCATCGATACTATGTCTGCCACTTTCTGAGATGGACCACAAATAGCTGTAGCCTGAGGAATGAGAACCTCATCTCACCACAACTATTGGCAGTACAGCAACCATTTACACACGGGGTTTCAATAAGGTAACCATCGACCCGCTTTTTTTTATGACACTCTTGTAATAGAAACCTTAAAGCTGCACGAGGATTTAAATACACAGATGCCCTTAAAAAAAATCTGAAAATTATGATTTTTCCACTGGGTGTAAAAAGCTCCCATCTGAAAGGATTGAGCCGAGAGAGAAGTTGCTTTGATACAAAAATTGTTGAAATACAAATTCAGGCTTGTTACGCTTTATTCTATTGAAATATAATCATGTAGAAAATCGCCTTTTGTTATTATTTCAAGCTTATTTCTGTAAGCAAATGAAAAGGAGGGAATCAATGAGTGTCTAATCTATGAAATTACAAAATATCACAGTAGTAGATTTGATGACTTGAAATCCCGTTGCCACCTTTTAACGGACTAACCACGTTGATTTATTCCGCAGGGGTTTCGTATTCATAGGGTCTCAGAAAGAAGTGGGCTATATGGGTCACCTTATGGAAAACACCCTTTACAAACCTCTAAATTTAAAAGTAGAGTATTAACCTTAACTAAGGGAGCGGTCATTATTTATGCCGGGGGGGAATGGCAGGATTTCAATTTTTTTCGGCAAAAATTTCGCTTCCCCCCCCGCGCTTCCGTTCAAAATTTACGTTGTTCCCCCTGATTCAGACGATTCCCATTTAAAGTTCATGTTCCCACCTCTCGCGTGATGAAAAATTTCACGTTCCCCCTCTAATTACAAACATTTTTCGGGTCCCCTCCCCTCAAATCCCCATTCCCCCCCCCCGGCGTAAATATGACCCTCCCTTAACAGTGTGTCTAGTTATACATTAACTTTATTGTAGTGTTGACCAAGTTTTACAAGATGAAAGAATTGGTTGAGATTTGTGCTAATTCTAGATTTTATACCCGGTTAACCTGCGGACCCTATCGGACCTCTGACACCTATCTGATCAAGTCTAAAGTGTTTGAAACTTATGACCACGTTGATAATGATGATTGAGTGATATACAATAATATATCGGTCGAGCTATGAGTTCTGAAAAATATCATTCAAAAAATTTCAGAATTTGACTTGAACCCATACTAGTGAAACAGGTTTGAACTAGTCTATAACTGAGAGTAACTAGAATCGAAACCATTTGTGAAAGAAAATTTAGGACCTGAAAAAAGAAGTTGAACAAAGTTGAACTCACTTTGGGAAACTTACATAATAAAAATGAACCAGACGGACAACATGAACCACAAAAGAGATGGAACCAGTACAGCTAAGGAAAACCAATAAATGGAACCACCAAACACCGAGAACCACCAAGGCAATGGAACCCGAGTAGACACAGGAACCAGAAAACAATAAACCAGGAGACACCAGGAACCACCAATGAAATGGAAACAGAAGATACCAGGAACCACCGGAAATGGAAGCCAAAAGACACCAGGGATCATCAAACAAATGGAAGGAACAGTACACACTCAGGAATTCCACCACAAAATATTGAGTTCCAGCAGGACACCAGAATCAAGGAGGAAATGGAACCGTAGACATCGAACCCACCACAGCTATTTGGAACCAGTAGGACACCAGGAACAAAAAATGGACCCGTCAGTAGTGACCGGGACCAACGAAATGTAACAATAGTACACCGCGAACACCGTGGAATGGGGACCAGTAGGACACCAGAAATCACAACGAAACGGTTTAGCCTATAGACACTGGGGAATCGTGCAAAGAAAAGGAACCCAGTGTAGATATCAGTAACCCCCAAACCAAAGAAATCGGAACCAGTAGACACCAGGAACACCATTTCAGAATAATGGTAAAAGCAGTTGAGACCAGGGACCCACCAAAGAACAATAGACGAAATAGAAAAGTAGGAAACCACGAAACCCACTGACAAATGGAACCAGAAAGATAGCAGGAACCACAAAAAAAGTTTTTTTTTTTTCAACAGACTGGACAGCCAAGACAACTCACGGGAAAACACCTCAAAGAATCCCTTAATGTTTTCAACAAATCAGTAGCGCCCAGAAAAGTTAGTCCCGGTGTAGAATTGTATCGGGTTAGGGTCGGCTACAACGGTTGGTAGGAATATAGGGCACTTATTATCCGTGGGACTTCTTCACCTCGCAAATTTAGTTTCACCGCTTTATTCCGTTATCGGTCTATGGAGCGACTATGGATACTAGCCGGACTCTATTTGCTTTCACACCGGTCTTTAAAAAAACTAATGTCCTGGTCTTTCAAACAACTAATACACCGTTCTTCAGGGTGCTGTTTTATTGTCCATTAAGTTGTCATACCAAAGGTTTATAGGGGTGGAAGATTTAAAAAACAGAAAAATGGCCAATATCGGAATGTTTGCATGAATTATTCGTTTGTTGACAGAAGAAGACAGGGGAAAAAGGCGGAAGAGGAAACCAGTGATATATGTAATAGAGAATTGAGAAGTGTGTGACCAGATCTGAAAGGTTTACGAATAGTAAGTTTTCGAGATATCTGAAACTGTATGCGCCTTATTTAATAATCACCTAGTACATAATACCAATGCCCACGTGCGGTGTTCTGCTATATGAATGTCATTAAGCGTATTTAAACTAACGTACACATTGCATCTGCAATAATTCGGTACTTCTGAATATTGAACCATATAACTCATAAAGAATGTGTATAAAAATACACGGTGAACGCGACACGGTGAACGCGACAAAAAGAGGTCTTCATACAGTGTTAAGGTTATCTTTTCAGTACTTTGTTAGTTTGGTTCACTATATGGGACAACTTTGTTTCACTTATTGAAAGGGGAGTGGCCCGATTTAAGTACACGAAGTTTTCATCTTGATAGAAAGCCCTTCACCCCAAAATCCATCTGTTAAGTTTCTCGTCGATACCGCAATGCGTTTTGATGTGAGAACTAAAAACGCGATTTTATAAGCTCCATAGAGTACTCTGTAAAATTAATATTGGGCCACATTTTCGCTCATAACTTTTTTAAACCAAACATCCTTCAGCCCTAAGGTTTTAGAGGGTAAATTAGGCCTCGTCGGCCAGGGAAAAAATAACGTTGAACTCGGAATTGATTTTCAGGGACCGAATGGGGTAACTTATTTTAACATTGCTCCAGGTGCTTTTTTGTATATTGGTGTTTTTATTTTAATTTTTATGATATTATTTGTGTATTTGTAATTTGTATTATGTAAAATGAATAAAAAAATAATAATAATAATAATAATTAAAAAAAAATTAGAAAATAGTAGCTTTCTTCAGATACCAGAATTATGACCACTTCCGGTAAAATCTGAGCTTCTGGGGACGAGGCTATTAGCGATCGGACCATGACCCTTTAAATTTGCAGGAGACACGTTCGTTGTCGCGAGCTCGTGACGTAATCAGGCGAATCCTCGCTTTGCACGAGAGCGGTACTGCTTTGGTCTAGTGCAAAAAACCATGAAAGAGATAGAGCATCCACACTCTTCAATAAAAAAAAAATACAATCACACCGAACCTGATAGGTCTGAAGCCCTTACACTTGGGGAGTGCAAAGGAGTCTAATAGTTTTGACAACCCCTACCTTTATAAAGATACATGTCACTGTTTTAACAATTGTTACCTAATACTGCACTGCTATCAATCATAAGCGTAATGGGCACGCAGTGGATTGTGCGTTCGCCCCGCGCGTGGGTTCGAGTCCCACTGCGGCCACGTGTTGTGCCCTTGTGTAAGGCGCTTTACCTCAATTACTTCTCTCCACCCAGTTGTATAAATGGGTACCAGCATTATCCACTGCTGGGAAGGTAACAGACTCGCTGTGCGGGAGGAGTGGCGAAACACCCACAGCAAAAATAATACGGAGGAGTCTGGCCCAAACGCTAAGGAAAGAGAGATGGACACGAGCGTGCTCGGCACGACACACTTTACTATTATATTATTTTACTACACATAAAACTGTTATTCAATATTCAGTACACTGATGCATTTATTGACAAAATACTCTAATGCATCACTTCATATTCCTACTCGGCTTCAAAATCTACATTTCAACAACATAAAGTCAAAGAGACACTTCTCTTAGTCAAAGAGACACTTCTCTTTCCTAAGAATACTATATCTCCACCATGTATCATTACATGCAAGAGATTTAGATTCATCAAGGTTATTACTTTCCAGAATGGGTTATCCTTTCACTTCCACTGAGTATTACTGATATGACTTGTTAATGAAAGTTTAGTGCACAAAATTTCTTTTGTGATAATTAACAAAATGTTGAGATAAGGAACAAAAGTCAAAGGATACTTGGACATGGGTTTGCACATTTTATCAATAGCATATGTGAATGCAGGACAATCACAAATTTCAACGAATTATCTAAAATAATTGGTAGCTTTTTAAAAAATCAGTAGTGGCATACAATGAGAAATATATACACTTTACACAGTTCACTAGTCTACCACGGGGACCAATTTCAGAGATCACTGTTGGCAATTTCATTAATAAAGGCTAACTTTAAATAGTTAAAAGTTATTAAAACATCTAGTCTTATTTTGTGTTTCGTGTGCAATGAGTTCATATAAACTACAAATAGATATATTTAGCGTTCGGGCGAAGTTCGGGCGGTATTTAGCAGTAGAAATAAAACAAACAATATATTTTTTAACGGAATCCACGCGACGTATTCTTTTTCTAAGGGATACCATCCCTTTCATTTTCCCTCTCTCGTTTACAGGTTTAAACTTGACTGACTTCCCCGAGAATCCCCATCTGGGAAATACGAAGATCCGTTGAGCCTTCGATGAACTTGTCTTCTTATTTCACCAACAGGCTCATCTCCGGAATCATCTTGTCCTCCTTTGAAATGTTGGTACTCCTCTAGCTCCTCCATTTCATATGAGGGTTCCTGGCCAGGATATACCGATGCTCTCTCTCCTCCTTGGTGATGATAAGCGGAGTACCGAATGTCTGGTTGTTCCGAAGTGCTTACTGGTCGAATGCCTGTCAAAGAAGTGTCCCTGTCGAATGCCTCTTCTTGATAGTATGGCTGATGCTCTTCATATCCAACGGTTGCGTGACCTCTACGAGCAGGTATCCCAGTGGATTCAATACCCTGCAAGAAAACGTGTTGCAATGCACTGTAAAAAAATACTCAAATGTTGAGTAAAAAGAACACAACCCTTACTGTTGAGTAGTATTTTAGTCAAAGTTGAGCAGTGGCGTAGCCAGGTGGGGGCAAAGGGGGGGGGGGCAGAGTGCCCCCTCTGAAAAAAATCTTGAGGGGAAATCGGGAAATAAAAACATGAATATTCATGTTAAATCAGCCCCTTTTGGGATCTTTTGCCCTGCGACCGGGAAATTTTTGCTTGTGATCGGGACATTTGTTACGCGCCTGAAGTTGAGTAAACCTTAGTCATTGTTGGGTAAACCTTAGTTATTGTTGGGTAAAATATACTCAGCTTTGTGTAAGTTTACTCAGTTTTGACTAAGTATAAGCATGTCGGTAACCTATTTTCGCTTCGCATGCACGTACCTATTTTTGTTCCATTTGAGTATCAATTCCAAGCTGGTATTTCCATGTTATAACTGTATAATGGGTTCATACTTCATTGACGGAAGTCGACCGACACTAGCCTTCTCAACATGCTTTTCTTGGAACGCGTATGTCTATGCGTCGGAGTGCAAAGCATTCCCGGAAAGCATGTCAGAAAGGTTAGCATCGTTAGGAGTTGAAATTCAGGTTTGCAAGGCAAGAGTTAAAATTCCGGTTTGGTTTGGGGGGTTGGGAATAGGGTAAGAGGTAAGGCTGGGGTTAACTTGAGGTTTGTGTTGTCGGACCGAACATACCGAATGCCATAGTTCATTAGTTGTCTTTTTCAAGTAGGCCTATAAAATACTCGATTCGTCTTGGTATGCAACATGTACAAACACTAGGAATTATGCTTTAAGAAACCTGTTGGGAGGCAACGCTATAATATACCCGTTTATCTTTTTTGTGGAGCAAGGGGGTCTTCGCATCATTAGAAGCCCCTGTATTATACTTCACCTGTAACACGGTAGTCCCTTCTTGAAGCTGAACATCGTTGCTTCTTTGATTGAAATTTCCATTTTGCATTGCTCTTTTAGCATCAATGGCTTTCTTCCAATACAACAAGCATACACAAACTAATATGAGCAATAGCATGACTATTAGAATCACCAGGCCAATAGTGATCATAGTAGTAATATCTGAAGGGAAACCCGAGGCAAAGAGTAATAAAAAAACAAATGAGTAAATAAATCAATCAATGAAAGCAAGTCACAGGACAACAGATGAAAAAACGTAACACGTTATGATATTCTTATCTATACATTCCAAAACATGTTCCCTTTACGCTGTGCGTTGTTTGCTATTGTTATTTGTGTATTTTTCTTTTTGTGATTCACAAAAAACCTTGTCAAAACTTTAATACCAAGGACTTGTCGAATCTTTTGAGCACATGCAAATATTAATTTTAAAAATCAACATAACACTACTAACTACTGGCTTCAGTTGTATGATCTCACAATGCGGTCCACTAAAACCTTCGCCACATCTGCAAAGATAACAAAATAAACTCATAAACTCATATGTCATGATGTTTAATCGAGAGCAGAGGACAATTGAAAATTTACGAGTGTGTATCTTTAGTAAACGTCAAAATTCCCCACCACACCCCACCACCACCTTCCGACTACTATGTGTTACTACTACTTCTACCACCGCCGCCGCCACCCGCCACCGCCACCACAACCACCACCACCACAATTTTTTAACCTAATACTACTTTTACGCTGCTGCTGCTTTTATTAGTAGAAGTAGAACCAGCATTCTCTGGATCTCCTGGCAACATTACTTCCCGCATTACTTACATGCATGTATACTCATCAGATGACTGCTTGAATACACAATGTCCTCCATTTTTGCAGTAACCACTTGGACACCCTGAAAAGAAAATGACTAGATAAGGTATTTGTTCTAATTGCTAAATGTGTGTGTGACTTCTTTGATATATAATATTACGATTTTTTGTAAAATAAAATCGCCTTTTTATTGCAGAACGTATTCTTCTTTGTTTTTGTTTTCTTTTGTTTTGCTTGTTTTGTTTTTTCTTTGTTTTTGTTTTTGTTTTTGTTTTTTATTGTTTGTTTTTGTTTTTGTTTTTTTTGTTTTAAACATTCCGGTCCTTACAATGTCCACAGAAATATGTAAAAGGACTAATTTTCCAGACATCATTAACATGTTTACCCACCTTCAAAATAAATAGATCCATTTACAAGTTTCATAGACGTGTCTTCCATGTAAAGATCTGCTTGGACATTCATTTGGAAAATGTCCTGCAATTCATCCCAGTTTTAACTAGTTAGTTATCCAATATTAGATGGTCATAGTTATTTAACCCCGATGCTTCCTTTGACTATTGTGGGGGAACTTGATCGTTAGGAAACCTTCCAAATTTCGAAAAACCGATTCCCGCCGTTTGAATTGCAACGAATTGCAAAATGATTGAAATCGGAAAAACGTTATTATCAGGTTAAAAGGGGAAAAGGTAATCCACTCAGGAATAATGGATGTACAGGAGTTACTAGCAACAAGGTCAGTCTATTACCCATCACTATATAAATCCCACAGAGTGACACTAAAACATGCAGAACAAACAGGCGCAGGCCATAGTCGACCTACAACAACAACTGATCGTTAGGACCTCAAAAAGGAACCTACCCATACACGCAAAACCAGATAGCCTAGAAGCCGGATTGTGTAATACGATTTCTCTGTTTCGCATTTATTTAACATATTCTTTTTCCAGATGATGATAGAAGTACTTCCGATATCTTCTTAAAATTGAGCGCCCAATAAAGAAAAACATCCGAAGTTGTATCCGACATTTCATCGGAAGTCTACGTGTTCGCCATTAAAATTCAATTAAAGGCAAACCGGCCATTCGTAACGGAGGTGTGCTGTGAAAACAGAAGGCAAGTCATGTTAACAGTCACAAAACTTACAGGAGATAAGTTGCCATATAATTCTAAACGACTTCAACGACGATGGCAGCCGTAACAAGTGCAGTACCGGGGGGGGGGGGGCGGGGGCAGCTTGCCTCCCCTTGTAGGGAATCTTCCCCTTCCCCCCTCTTTCCTCCCTCTCCCCCATATATACTTAGGACTAACCAAATTTAATATATGCCTGCCCCCTGGAATAGTATATGTGGCCCCCTATCCCCCTATAAAAAAAATAAAAAAAATAAAAAAAATAAAAAAAATTTTTCTTGGGCCCTGCCACCTTTGTAGCTTCTTGTAACAAGCGCATTATAAAGGCCCGAGTTAATATATAATTAGATTAATATTATAGTTTTATAGTCAAAGTGAACCTTCATTAGTTCGTTTCGCAGTCTCCATTTAAGCTCATATTGCACGTTTAAAAACATTACTTGTGTTCCAATTGTAAGTTTTTCAACATGAGTTGAAGGATATAAATGGAGTGCCGTATTTACTAGCAGTACTCGTTGTATAGGATAGGAATAAATTATATATAGTTACATAAGTGCATCATAAATCATACGTGTTGTTGATCAATTGCTACCTAACGAGATTAACGAACACACATTTTCGAGTTTTGTAAGCATTTCTTTTCGATCCCAAGGTATGGGTGGAATCAAAGGCCAAGGTATTTCAAATCAAACCTGCTCCAGGTTGACCGTACAAGACTAATGTCCAAATCAGATGTGTGTATTGATTTATTTCGTTTGTTCGTTTTTAGTTAAAGTTATGATTGTTTTAAGGGACTATCCTGTAAATTGCAGCATTATTTACAAACAGAAACAGCAGTAGGAAGAGTTGTGTACGTGGACGATATGAGAAGTAGTGGAAATAAAGCTAAACAGTGAGGTAATCAGCAGTTAGCCGCAATAATGACAGGATGTGATGATGAAACGACGAAGGAAAAAGGATTAGCTGATAAGTGATAGTGAAATAAAAGTGAAAATATAAAAAAACTACTTTTGCATCAAACTACTGTTCGTTCTGCTGGACTATTCTCTGAATTAATGAATGATAGCATTAAAGGTCCAGGGCCCGACCGCTAAAAGCCTCGTACACCAGAAGCCCCAGATTTTACCGGGAAGTGGTATGCATTTGGTATCAAGAAGAAAGAAACTACTATTTTTCTCATTTACCCTGGAAAGCTTAGAGCCAACGGATGTTTGGTTTGGAAGTTATGAGCGAAAAATGTGCTCCATTTTGGTTCGACCAAATTAAATTTTACACAGTACTCTATGGGGGCTTTAATACAAAAATCACGTATCCCTTAGCTCTCCACCAAACGGATTTGGGCAAATATCGGCAGCGAAACTTTACAGATGGGGTTTGGGAGTGAAGACCATCTAGTCATGATGAAAACATCATATTCTTAAATCGGGCCATCCCACTTTAAAATTGTAAAGCTGTGGTACACTTCGAAAGCAATACAAAAGTGACTCAATTTTGAATTATGAGTAATTTCCCTCTTTTGGATCTTGCGTGCTGTGATTGTCATGATGAATCGTTTATGGGGTATTGTATAGTTATGATCTGTGGTATGTAACTTTTTTTTGTTTTAGTTTTAGGGGATGTCGTTCTGTCTGGCCTTTTCCGGGGGCTTTTGGCTTTTGTTCATCTCCACCATGTTGGTATGTTTGTTCCTTTTAACTCTGGATATATTTTGCATGGAAATAAAGATATGATGATTGATAGAAGTTCTTTCTGTAAGGCCAAAATTGACTACCTACCTACACACGTCTCCCCTATCAAATAGTGGTTGGATTACCACATTCTGCAATCGTAGATTCAATAAGATGTTTACATAATAAAATTTCTCGTTTGTACAGACATCTGCATAGAGTAATTGACATTCGTCCACGTCTAGAAACATATTTAAAAAACAAATATGACGCTGTATTTTAAATGTTTTGTTTTATTCAAAACAATGATTTAAACTGTACTCAATATCAATGTCGGGCAAGATGTTTGTCCGCTTAAAAAGATATCAAATCGGGGGTTAAATCAAAATTATGCTATAATTATACACGGTAAAAATGGTTCTGTCCTGGCAAAAAAACCACTTAAAGTATCATTCAATTGTGAGACACAGTCAGTTCTTTGGGGGGCCAAACGTGTTCGAAGCGGAGGTCCTTTGGCAGCCCTCCATTGTTGTTGTAACCTGGTCTCTTTTAGTGTAAGAAAATAAATGAATAAACTGAAAACTGAAAATGTCTCTTGCAAGACAATTAATTTACAACGTCACGTTTTTATGCAAGATATGCGGTTTTGTAAGACGTGCCTTTGTCATTCAATTGGCGGACAGGTCTGGCTGGACGAGGATCTTGTGTCTTAGATTAGTTTTTGATGGTTCTATTTTCTTTTATTTCTATTGTGACTACAGGTCATGCCAAGACCTGTCTTACATATGACGCCAACGACACATTTTAAAATGCTACCATGAAAATCCTTAATACCACTAATCGCAAAATTATGACCAGAAAAGCATACCACGAGAACAGATTCTCGTTGGGAGTTAAAATCCTTATCAATTTTCTAACACGCGCCAATACAAAAAGACGCTGATTTAAGTTTATAGTTAATCTATAGGCCCGTGTAACTTGGCCAGAGTATTCCAGAAGTGCTAAATCAGTTTTCTTTCAAGACTTGTCACTAGAAACTTAACAAAGGTGTAAAACACATTGCTGGGAATGATGTTGGTGGACGGAACAGGTACGGCGGTCCGGACAAGGGTGTGTAGTCTGTATCACAGACTTCGAAAGAATTTATCTTAATTAGTACTGCGCGCGAGATTAACGGTATCAGTCCGTCATACAGAATGATGCAAATGTGAAACTGAATCTCAATATCTCCGGAAAAACGAAGGGGTTCTATGGAGATGTTTGCATCAGGGGGTCCGTTACTATTTTTTTGTTTGGATAGTATGTAATTGGGTCTTGAAGCTATAGAACCTAGCGAGGAAAATTGAACGTTTTTGCGGGTACTTCGGTTCCTCGCAAAAACGGAAAAGTTAACACGCATCGCTACGCGGCCCGCCTCCTTTTTCCCACAATGCCTTTCGGTTTTATTCCAGTCTTGAGAATTTTTAAACGCTGCGCAACTTTTGTTTCAATTTTAAAAAACAGGAATATAAGTACTTACCGGACCGCCGTAGTGAACGCCCACGAGGTTAGGAAAATTAAGCCGTATAGAGCAAACGCTGGCGGCTTATGGCAAGCATTAAAAGGGCCATAAACGCTATTGCCGCAAGCGTTGCGAGGGAAAGTAGCAAAAGCGTTGCAAATTCGGCAAAACGTTGCGACATTTCAGCAACGCGTGCGGTGTCGGCCAATCAAAATCATGGAATTCTGTGCCGCTATTCAAAAAATAGACCCACCACGCGTTGCAAAGTATCTTTTGGAT
Source organism: Ophioderma brevispina (assembly GCA_023653785.1). Taxonomy (NCBI): domain Eukaryota; kingdom Metazoa; phylum Echinodermata; class Ophiuroidea; order Amphilepidida; family Ophiodermatidae; genus Ophioderma; species Ophioderma brevispina. Next base: position 44,104 of record JAMKCH010085184.1, read on the forward strand.
CATTGCTGTGTGTGCTTGTCATGAGTGATTCGTTATGGGTATTGTATAGTTATGATCTGTGTATGTAACTTTTTTTTTTTTAGTTTTAGGGGATGTCCGTGTCTGGCCTTTTCCGGGGGCTTTTTGGCCTTTTGTTCATCTCCACCATGTTGTATTGTTTGTTCCTTTTAACTCTGTATATATTTTTGCATGGAAATAAAGATTATGATTGATTGATATAATTTCTTTCTGTAAGGCAAATTGACTACCTACCTACACACGTCTCCCCTATCAAATAGTGGTTCGGATTACCACATTCGCAATAGTAGCTTCCATAAGTATTTTTACATACTAAATTCTCGTTTGTACAGACATCTGCATAGAGTAATTGACATTCGTCCACGTCTAGAAAAATATTTAAAAAACAAATATGACGCTGTATTAAATGTTTTGTTTTATTCAAAACAATGATTTAACTGTACTCAATATCAATGTCGGGCAAGATGTCCCGCCTAAAAAGCTATCAAATCGGGGTTAAATCAAACTATATGCTATAATTATACACTGTAAAAATGGTGTCCTGGCAAAAAACACTTAACGTATCATCAATTTTGAGACACAAAGTCATGTTTTTGGGTGGCCAAACTTGTTCGAGCTTAGGCTCATTTTTGGCAGCCCTCCATTGTTGTAATCCATGTCTTCTTTTATGTGTAATGGAAAATAAACTGAATAAACTGAAACTGAAACATGTCTCATTGCAAAACACTAATTTACAAGTCACGTTTTTATGCAAGATATTCGGTTTTGTAAGACGTGTCTTTTGTCATCAATCTGGAGACATGTCTGGCTGGAAGACGTATCTTTGTGTCTTAGATTATGTTTTTATCGGTTCTATTTTCTTTTATTTCTATTGTTGAATACAGGTCTATTGCCAAGACATGTCTTACATATGACGTCAAGACACCATTTTTACAATGTACCATGAATATCCTAATACCACTAATTCGCAAATTTATGACCAGTAAAAGCATAACACGGAACAGATCTCGTTGGGAGTTAAAATCCTATCAATTTTATAACCCGCGAAATACAAAAAGACGCTGATTTAAGTTTATAGTAATCTTATAGGCCCGTGTAAACTTTGGCAGTTATTCCCAGAAGTGCTAAATCAGTTTTTCTTTCAAGACTTTTCACTAGAAAATTAACAAAGGTGTAAACACATTGCTGGATGATGTGTGGACGTGAACATGTACGGCGGTCCGGAAAGTGTGTAGTCTGTGTCACAGACTTCGAAAGATATTATCTAAATTAGTACTGCGCGAGAGATTAACGTTATCAGTCCGTCATACCGAATGCATGCAAATGAAACTGAATCTCAAATATCTCCGAAAAACGAAGGGGTTCTATGGAGATTTTTGCATCAGAGGGTCCGTTACTATGTTTTGTTTTGGATATGTATCGTAATTGGGTCTGAAGCTATAGAACCTAGCGAGAAAATTGAACGTTTTTGTCGGGTACTTCGGTCCTCGCAAACACGGAAAAGTTAACACGCAATCGCTACGGGCCGCATCCCTTTTTCCCACAATGCCTTTCGGTTTTATTCCAGTCTTGAGAATTTTTAAACGCTGCGCCAACTTTTTTTTTCAATTTTAAAAACAGGATATACGTACTTACCGGACCGCCGTAGTGAACGCCGAGGTTAGAAAATAGCCGTAGAGCAAACGCTGGCGGTGTCATGGCACTCATGAATTCTGTATTCGTAACATATATGACCATGTCTACAGACATCAACAAATCAGGATATCGGTAGCTGTACGATGACTTTGTTCGTGTTTTCAAGTTTAAAAGGAATAGACACTTTGTTGAACAAATATGAAGTATCCTTTGATCTGCGTGCTTGTTTACTTCGGAATTTACTACCACTGACTATCTAAGGCAACTAAAAGTGGTTTTGGTAGAGTTGTGTCCCTCCTCTACAAAAAAAAAAGTTGCGTCCTAAGCCACTACTTTGACTACAAGTACGAGTAGAATTCATTAATCATATTTGTTTTGATTAAGAACTGGAAAATCTCTGCACCCCAAACATTACAATATGGCAGAGAGAGAGGTCTCCCCTATTTACGCATACTTAAATGATTTGATAGCATACACGAATATATAACTACAAGCTTGGTGAACAATGTTATTGTCTCTAACACTTACCAAATTGACATCGGTTTCCCGTAAAACCACGTGGGCATTGACATTCATCAGGATTGATGCAGACACCTCCATTCATGCACTCACGGAAGCATTCAGCTAGAATAGCGTAGACAATATAAAAAGGTACTTTTCAAAATGTATTTCATGAATCAATATCCCCTCTCCCCGTTGAGCTACCCATGTGTTGAAATTATGACATCTGAAATGTCGGACTAATTATTGTATCATATCAAGTGGTAAAATGTTTGTTAATAAAATTATTTCAAAACACGTCTCCATTTAAAAACAGTTGTTCAAATAGCTTACATGCCTCTTTGTGGTGCTGTTTCTTTCTAATGAATTTTGCTATATATGTAACTAATTAAGCTATTCCTTTGAATGGAGAATGCTTTGGAATCATAATTGTTTCACCAGTTTCTACTCAGTGAAATGGATCACAATCATGGCGATAATGAACAAAGCTTTTAGTGAAAATACAAATCCACTCTTGAAAATTACTGTAGGGAGATCTTACAACATAAGAGCATGGAATCCATGTCCCTTTGTGTTTTAGTCTCAGTAAATTTCTAACAACAATCGTTTACCATCATCACTGATAATGTTCACCAAAGCTGTTCTTGGTATGGCAAGTTCTTCCGGGATATTGCTGACCAATTCTACTTGAAAGTTCTCCATCAACTCGTAATTGGGATCATCCACGATGTCTAGTTTCACAGAATATGATGTTTGGTCACGGAGAAAAGTCAACACCTCTCGGTTCATACCTTCATAATCACGTTTAGTTGAATTATGCTTGGAAATGGCAGTTCCATCTTTGGTACTTAATTCTGCACCAGAATAAAACCAATACAATGTAACATCAAAGATTGCAAGATATAGTCTGGTGCAGCGCATCAGTAAATGCATCGCCCATCTTTGTGATAAATAAATCTTTACTTCATGTTAGAATTAATACAGCCATATTTTCATACTTTTTCATATCCTAATTATCTTCATAAAGTCATTTTTTTAACATCATAAAAAAACAATTTATTGTCTTACATCAGATTTGGTGTGACGCGATTACTAGTATCGCCCATCCCTAAAAGGCACAAAAATCAATGGTGAAATAGTATTGTGAACGTTAAATAAGTATTTCTGTACGCTACAAAATGTTTTCATTAACCAGTGCCAGCGCACATGGTAATTTAACTCCTAACAACAATGACCCTAAACTTCAAGACATCCTATCTGCGTCAAGGATCATTCTGACCAACGTTTATGGAAACGCGTTTATTTATGTACCAGCATTATTTTGAACTATTTCAACAATGACCCCAAAATGGCCCCTCTAGACGACCTTTGACCCCAAACCACTGGACAATCTTCATAACCTACATATGAAGAATTTCTCTGAGCAACTGATGTTGGCGTAAAATGAATGTATTTCTGTGAAGAATCATCATGTGTGTATATTTCAGCAACGCCTCTCAATAACCTCCAGCTCTTTCACTCTTATTTACTGAGCACCCATTAGCGCTGTTGGGCCACATTGCAATAAAATCCTCCATTCATGGGTAAAATATTTAGGGTGGAAATGAAATGGCTCTATATCTCTTTAAACCTTACCAACAGACGTCTGTTGTCCCAGATACCCTGTTCGGATCACAGTCACGAAAACGTGTCTCTCATGTTCACTTACAGAATATGTGCTGTTCGCAAAGCAGTAAGCCACTACGAACAAAAGAAGTATAAATATTAGAAAAGTAATCATATGCCAATAGCATGATAACGTATATTAAATTAGCCATAAAACGTAGTCAGTTAAATACTGCAATCGTTTGGTATTTATTTTTTCCACCTGTTGTAAGGTCCTCTCCTCTTTCTCGCTCTCTAATTCTGCCTCTCCGAGAGCACATGTGGTCGAGTGGACTCATGATCATCAGACCGTTAAAATTGTGAGTTTGAGACCCACTGTGGTCAACACGTTTGTGTCCCTGGGCAAGATACTTAATCTCAATTGCCTCGTCCACCCAAGCGAAATCTGGGGTGCTGTTATGGGGAATATTACAATCTAAGTGCTGAAAGGCTTGTGCGCTTGTAAGGCATGTCTTTGAGCAGCCACCTAGATGTAGCGAACTAATTGTGACGATTTCCTGAAGGCGGCGTAATAATAATTGTTAAGAGCACTTTGAGCCTGTTTACGGAGAGTAAGAGCTATATAAAAATGTCATTATAATTATTATTTAGGTTCATCTTGTCATCCAACTAATGTTCTCTTACTGTTGTTCTCTTCTCTCTCTACATTTCTCCCCCATTTAATGGCCTTTTACTACTATTCCCCTTCTCTCCATGCCCCTTGTTTTATCTTTTCTCCTGTCTTATACTCTTAATCATTATCTTCCAACCAGTCTCTCTTAGTTCAAAATAATTCTTCAAGATGTTTTCCAAACTGCATAATGCGATAGGTCTAATAATTGGAAAGCAATCTCACTACTGGCATACATTGTAAGCCCAATTTCATACCATCGTCATTTTCAATAAAGATATCAGCAACATTTGGCGCTCCAATTTCGCCTCCCTTCACATTGAATAATGTCATCTGAAACGTCTCTGTACTTTCAACAGTGTTGTCATCAAAAATAGGAACAGGAAATGTATAACTCCTTTCTCTTGCGGCAAATACAATGTTGCGAGTTAGCTTAGTGAAGTCCGTCGTTCTTTCAGCACTCCCGTCAAGTGTTTCCACCTCTGAAAACAAAACAAAAATCAGGCACAAATCAGACTAAAGATGCTTGTTTCGATCGTCTTTGGGACCCCCTGACTTACCTGAAATGTTGTACTGAAATTCAAGCCTTCAAATCCCGCTTTTTCCCAAGGTACAGTGAATAGGGGTAGGCCAAGAAAATAGGTGTAATTTCGTAAAATCTCCGCATTCTTTTTAAAGTTTTTCAAAAGATATTTATTTTTTTTTAACTGGTCATTAAAAAAATAGCAAATTTGGCCGAGAAGTGCCCGAAAAAAAAAATCGTCTTAAAATGCAATAAAAAAGAATTTTCGCATAGTGCACAGCTATTTTGACTAAAAACCGCACAGCGCTTAGGATTTTGAAATGAGACGAACTCTTCTCTACCACAAGTAAAGGTTGTTTCCCAAGAAACTTGGTAGTGAGTGTATGCAAGTGCCAGGCTCTCATATCAAGCCGAGAAAATACATTACAATTAAATCGGTACAAACACATTAAAAGTCTTTTTGAACAACGACCGACGATATTTTTTTTCCTTCACATTTGCTCACATTGTTTTATTTTGTCAAAAATAATCATTACAAGCAGATAGGCAGGAAGCTACTTTCTTCATTTCACCGATTGCATATATCCCACAATGCAGTGTAAAGTGAGCTGATGACGTCTCATAGACGTAGGTACGCATGCGTATCGCGGGTTCGACGAATTCTGACACTCCCGAGACTTCTCTCCCAGTCTCATTAGTGAAAGTTCAGGACGTAATCTGCTTACTTTAAAATGCTTTATGGAATGTGAAATTGGTGAATTGCACTAAAAATAATGTTATGAAATACGTTCTCAATGTCAACCCTCTTGTAGCCCACGATATCGAAATTCCTCTTACCAATACTAGCATGCGTTCTAAGAGATCCAGATCTAAGCACAGTGATATGAACTTGACCAACGTTTTCTTGTATGGCGTAAGTCTCGTCTCCAAAGGATATTAAAGCTGGTAGGAAAACATATACGATAAAGAAATAACCTTAATGTAGTTATTATATTGGGGGCGTAGGTCAAAATAATGTTTCTTTTGAATTCGCATATCGCTTTGTGGGCATTATTATAAATATTATTATTATTATTATTACATAAAAAACCTGGAGATAAAAGAATCTGACCTAAAAATTCTATAGTTGACAGGAGAATTCGCTCTCTTCCTTTCCTCCTGAAACCAAATTGGATATAGACTTTCAATCACCACCATAAGTTTCATTCAATTGTGTGTTATTTAGTCTACTTCTTGATAGTTTGTGTGGCTTGGTAGTTGGTAATATATCAATTATTCTTGATGTTTGTAAGACTGTCTTAAATACAAACCGACATTTTTAACATCTTGTAATTTCTACAATTAATGACTTTTTCGGAATAAAATCTGGGACAACAGTCCTGATCTAAAGACAAATCCAAGATATTTTGATAATTATAATATTTCGGTGTATTAATTAAAAATGGCTAACTAAAATTAAATATATTTATCCGAACCGCCCAATTCCAAAGTTTGAGATGAATCGGCTGTTTCGTTTTGATGAAGTAAATCTTTAAGTGTACTATAACAGTACCATAGGATTCTGTGTATAATAAAAGTTCAGATTTTTCGTTGCCTGCTTACAACAGAGGAATAATATATGTAACTTACAATCATCATCTTCTATTGTATCGAAGCACAACGCGGAGAGGACAGTTCGCCTTGCATTGGGTTCGTTAGGCATATTTCAAACCATTCGTTATCTTCTACCACCAAATCTCCCAGCAAATGCACGTCAATGGGTTTGGAATCCTCTCCTACTTCAAATTGGACATCATGGTTTTCTATTTTTATAAAGTCACTCCCAGCCGCAGCGCTCCTATCGTGTGAAGAAATTTCTGTAAAATGGAACACAAAAATCCATGTCTCAGGAAATGAAGTTGGTGTTGGAAATACGTGCCAAAATCATGTTTCATGATCAATTGAAGCATACTAAATCTTGACGGCATTAAAGATCTATTTTGTTTATATTTCTTAAATGAGAATGTATGCCACAATTTGTGAAACACATTAGGTCTTTACTTTTGTTTAGACACTTATCGTACCAACGGTGCCATCTGCCTCGAAATATCCTATTCGCAATACGTTGATGGATATATCTTTCGCTCCATTATGCTCCAGGAAGTGGTAAACCGGCTTCTCAAAAGCATACCATGCTAAGTGTGGAAATTTAAATGTACAAAATTTGTTTATGAAAGAATCTTGGGGATTATAAGACAATATACAGGTGTAAATATGTTAAAGGTCCATGGCCCGATCGCTAATAGCCTCGTCCCCAGAAGCCCCAGATTTTACCGGAAGTGGTCAACATTTTGATATCAAAAGAAAGCTACTATTTGGTTTGGAAGTTATGAGCGAAAATGTACCCCATTTTGGTCGACCAATATTAGTATTACACAGTACTCTATGCGGCTTACAAAATTACGTTTTTTGCTCTCGCATCAAAACGGATTGAAATACCGGCTCGAAACTTTACAGATGGGGTTTTGGAGTGAAGGCTAATCTATCAAGATGAAAACTCCATATCCTTAAATCGGGCCATCCCCCTTTAATAATGTCTTTCAGTACGAAGGGCTGGTCGGTACCACTTGGTGGGGGGGGCTCATAACAGGGATTCTCTACCCTGTGGTCTGCACAAAAGAAATGCATAATAGCATTTACAAGGGGAGGGTCATTAAAGCTGAGCCGAATATACCTAACAGAGATTCGAAGCAAGTAATCAATGGATTGTTTGCAGCGTGCAGTGTCTGGTACGATATTGTTATGTTAATTCAACGATTTCCTCGATTGATTGAGAACCAGTAATCGTTATTCAATACATTTCAACGTATAACCCCAAGCTATGAGTTTGGCGGGCTATTTTTAAATCAATGATGCTCACACGTGCGTGTTATTTGTCAAAAAGCCTTGAACACAGTTTAATACTCAATGACTTTTGCATTCAAGCCATGGAATAATTTAAAATGACCCCAATTTTGTACACTCATTTGTCGACTATAGGTAGAATTTGCTCAAATTTCAATGTATTAATGACATTCTTTGATATCTTCAAAATATACTGAGTTAATTAAAATGTGTATTTTCTCTTTCAATATCACAAGAATTGAAACAAATGTGGACCAGTTTATTTGTCAAACTCATATTTTTTAACCGAATAGGATCTAATTGGACATTTTATTTTAATTTTGATTTGTGTCTTATGAAAAAGAAGTTATTGACGACATGGCCAAACAAATAAAGTGTTAATGTGAGCCGGTGTAGAAGTAATTATTGCCCGGCGTACTCATAGTCCGGGAACAATGGTGAACAATAGGGCAATCGATTGAGTTGACTCTTCACATAACATTAGTTTCACGCTTTATTCCGTTATCGTCTATGAAGCCCCGGACTGTGGCTCCCGCCGGACTATATTTGCTTTCACACCGGTCCTAAGAACAATTATATTCACGTTAGGTCATGAATTGAAGCACAGAATTCGGTAAAATTGCCTGATTCGCAGGATAACTCGCTCATAGAAAACTTAAGGTGCTCACAGCGCCACCGTGCGGCCAAGTCATTGCAAGCCGAAACAGACCTGGTTCGATACGCTCGAGCTGTTAACAATGGACTGCTGCTTTGCTTCCGATCTCTGTAGGTATATTCGTCTCAGATTAAAGGCCATACAGGGATAAAAATAAATACTTCCATTGAAAATGAAATAATAAAGTGCACCTAATTATAATAATAATTACATTTGAATAATAATAATAAGATATATCAAATTATTCCGCGGGTAACATGAATTTAACAAAAGAATAGCTTGTATTACTTGCGACCGACCACTAACAGGTTATAGCGTAAAATGAGGGCGAAGATTAATTAGATGTTATACAGAATTCAAAAATAAAAATGTTCTGATTTGAACACAAACGTGTTCATTATTCCTTTGTTCAGCAGAATAAGGAATACTTCGCACTCTATGCAATTTGGTTGCGGAGGTGTTGCAACCAAAAAGTCAAAGATCATTAGATTCTATTGGCCTACGAAATTATTTTAATTATTGAATCTGGTCTCTGAACATGACGAACTGTGTATTTAATGCTTGAAAAAAAATATTCTTTTTTTATTTCCCGTCTTTATCAACTTTACGTCAACTTGATCTAAGCAATATCAGTATAAATTAAAATTATTAACATATACTTACTCACCATCATCATCATATACGTTAACAACTGATTTAAATAATTCTCCAAGAGCTTCTCCTGTACTCGGTTCATCCAGAACGACTTCAAACTGCTCCATCGGTTCAACAAGATCATCCGTTAAAATCGTGATATCAATGAGCACCTCGCTAACTAGTGTCTCGAATTCAACCATTAAATCAGTAATATTCATGTAATCGTCTCCACTCTTTGCGGTCAGGTTATTGGTTGACAAATCTATAAAAGTGTTTATTTTAATGGAACGGGAAATCACAGTTAATACTTTAATTCTGCACTCTTTTGAAGGAGCATTTCTGAATCTACAGCCTCGTCCCTCAACTTAACCTTTAAAGGTGGGTGACTTGATCGAAAACCTCGTCCCCCTGCTTTACCCATCAACATTGAGATTTTGGTATCGGAAGAAAGTTCATATTTTTTCATTGCCCCGGTGAAATTTAAGGTCCAGGAAATGTTTTCGTTTGATGATATGAACAAAAACGCCTCCAAATTAACACACACCGTCCTGTGGGCCAATTTGGTATATATTTTTCTTCAAAGCAGATATCAAAGCAGCTGGACCGATTAAATGCAAAGTTTTAATGAGATGTTTTGGTGATATGCTACCATGTAATGGAGAAAACATCATATGAAAAATCAGACCACGATCAAGTCACCCACCTTTAAAAAAATACGTTTTTATATCACCTGAAACGTTGGCATACGTATAATGTGTGTCTAATCTTAGGTCTATATTCGATCTACTCTGGTAGAAATTCGTAATTTGTATTTTCTGTCCGTGTGGGGCAGTGTTACAAGAGTATTCGCTTATAACATCTACACGCGCCGACCGAATCAACTAACATTTTGGAAATAACTTCCTCTTGTAAATATCTTGTGAACCATGAATAAAACTGAAGGTGCTACGATCACGAAATGTACCTTTAAAAATGATTTGTCCGATTTCAAAATACCAGGCTTCCAAGTACCACATCTATTGAGCTTGTAGGTTATGTCTTATATGAGGAAACGCAGAAATAAGATGTCTCCAACAATGCATAAATATGGAGGAAATATGAGGTTGTGGTCAGCCATTTCTGTAAGTTGATGCCGTATCAAGAGATACATATCTCTCAAGGTTGAAAGAAGTAAGGATACATCTGAGAACTGGAAGTGCCTCGCATGGCAGGAGACTCATCCTACGTCAAGTATAGCCCATCTTGAATTCTACAACTACGCACGTAACTTTCTAGAGGACAAAGCGATAGCTACAGAACAGATTCTTCAAAGTGAGCGTCAAAAAAAGCATATCTTAGGTTATAATTGTAGACGAAGGCATTTCTGAACCTAAAACTTATACTAGACAGATTTTAAAGTGCAGCAAATAATGTAACTCTTGGAACTATCCCCGCAAAAATGATAAACGCACACAATGGCAGATAGATGATGCTTGAGTAAGATGCAAAAGTAAACTTCGGGTAGTGATCATATTGATGAAAATAATACACTTAACGTCATAAGACAATTCACTCAATCCCAGCAAACGTTTACAGTACGACCAGGAACGTGGTCGTGGTCAACAGTTCGTATCATTGGCATGCCTATGGGATGGCTTTGGGTACTTGGATCCCTCAGATTTCAACAAAACAACAAAAAAACAAACGTGCATTAGCTTATTTAGACTCATAATCCCACCAGGGGTTCGCGTTCCACAGGTAAGATACTAGTGCTTAATTTATTTTAGACATATTCTACGTAACAAACGTAACCAGTGGTGATATCCCCTTGTTTTTCACGGTATGTTGAATGTCCTTCGTATTCCCTACGGTAAACTTTGTACAGCCATGATCGTACCCAAGTAGCTTGTGTGTGAAAGAAAAAATGGCGAAAGCTTTCAGAAGAATATATAAACAAAGTTGAGAACATAAGACATAATTCCAATCTCACGGGATGATTAATATAAATATCAATTACAAAACACGTACCAAAACTCTAAGAATAACTCTATTATTTCACTCGTTAGTAGCTGCAATTTTATATTCGTGAAAAACTAATCTCTCTACAACACCAAACTGTTTTCCTTTAACATATTTCTAAGTATACCCTTCATGACCTAGATCTCAGTGGCAGGCATTTTCTAAGGTCTGCATGACTATAGCGTCATTGAATGTGGAGGGTTTTCCAAAGCAAAAAGTAACACATTTTTGGTAACAATCTCCAAATGAGATGTCTTATGTCTGCAGGAAACCCAAGAGGAAGCAGCGATAAACCACCGCCCAAACCATACCAGGAAGGTTCCTTGCCATCAGGACCACATCGACAATATGTAAGTGCTATACTATTGAGGACAGGAACCGTGTAGAAACAACCTTAATGTCTGATGACAACAATATGCGAAGTCCTTCCTCACCATGGAGCTTAGCTCTGTCATAGTTAACATCAGTCTACAAACCTCCTCAGTAGACTTCAAAGCACCTAAACCAAGCCTTGGAATCCAAAACCCACTTCTTCATTGGTGACCTCAACAGCCCAGTACCCAATGGGGCTTACAATGAACCAACAAAGACGGACAAGTTGATCAAAGAATGGAGAACAGTCAACTCTTACTTCTCCTTCACGACTCTAAGCTGCCGCCATCATTCATAGCACCGGGGGAAGGAGGTTACAACCCTGATATAGCTATGGTTAGTAAAAACATCTGTAACCTTTGTAGCAAGATTGTTCTGGATCCTGTACCGCTAACTCAACATCGACCAAACAGTATCCAAGTCAACGCTTTTAAGCGTCGCTTTAACTACAGGAAAGCAGACCGGCAAGGATCACTGATGACCTTTGATCCACAAAAACGTGACGCGGATTGACTCTAAACCCCATAACTTGACAGTTTGCCCAAAATAGTGAACAAGACTGCCCGGAGATTCATACCGAGGCTGTAGGGACGGAATATATTACCAGGCTTTCCAAGGATGTGCTTAGAGAAATCAAGAGTAAGAGTATATCACCCGGTTTGAGGCTGATCCCTTTTCGGCTAACAACTGCAAAAGGTGAGGAAGGTTCGGAGAGGATCTCCCGGAAAAGATCAAACCTGGCATACTTTATTGAATCCACCGATATGCCAATAACAGCAAGAAAGCATGGTATACAATCCGAAAGCTTCCGAGGGGATCAAACAGAACCCACAGCAGCCAAATGGTCAACCCACAAGTTGCCCATCAAATGCTTTTAAATGGCAAGTGGCAGCAAGAAGCCCAGAAGGATCAAACTAGACCATATGGAGGTTAGTGGCGACCCTGGTTTCATACGCCCTTAACATGGAAGAATTGGAATCCGTGTTGGGTTATTGCTACACTTCAGCCAGGAAAAGCAGTAGTCCTTGACAACATCTCAATGAGCAGCTAAAAATCTCGGCCCAGTAGCAAAAAGGAATGGCTTCTTGAGCTCGACAATTGATGCCATTTCCACAGTGCCCAAACGATTGGAGGAAAAGCACATGTTATGGCACTCCTAAAGCCTGGGAAGATCCACCTAATCCCAAGAGCTACAGGCAATATTTCATCCTCAGCCATACCTACGAGCTCTTTGAACTCTCTTCTTGCTAAATCCGGATGCACCTGTGATAGACGAAACACCTCATACCAGAACAATCAGGTAGGTTTCCGCCAGGCAAATCAACAAACAAAGCCAGTACTTCAACCTAACTCACACATGAGGATGGTTTCGAGAAGGGTATCGTAACCGGAGCTGTGTCGTCGGACCTATCAGCAGGTAGACAATGTTCTACACAGATGGCCTACTCCAAAGATTCTGGAAAATTACCCAGGAATATCGCGTGACTGAGCTTTATCCGAGATTGCGGGGCAAACAGGGAGGGTTACTTTGATTAGCTAGGAGCGAAGAAAGAAGGAGCGATGCGTAGGCTAAGGAATGGTCTACAACCATGGGCGGTGCTTGCACCTCTCTTTCAACAATCTATACCAACGACCAACCTAGGATGCAGGAACCTGTCGTTTATTTATGCAGGGACGATATTGGAATTAGCGCACAAGATGATGACTTCACAGTGTTGAAGAGAGACTCTCCTAAGTTTTGGATGAACTCACTCATTATCAGAGGAAAAAACCACCTACGTGCAAGCCATCTAGACAAGGTGTGTGCTTTCCATCTTAGCAACCGTGAAGCCAAAGTCAGCTTAAAGTTACTGGTCTGGGACACCCCTGGCGCACTGTGATAATCCCGTCTACCTAGGATCCTGGGACCGCACTGTCTCTTATAAGACCCATATTCGAAAAGACAAAGAGTAAGTATGTTCACGCAATACAATCAACTGGACAAGATAGGGGTCCCGCCCACATTACCCTAAGATCGACGGCACTTGCCCTGTGGTACTCATGTGCAGAGTATGTTGCCCTGTATGGGAAAGATCAACCCATGCCAAGAACTATTCAGCATTTAAATGGCCTCCTGCGCTTCTCACGGGATGCCTCCGTCCAACACCAACGTTGAGTTTAACTTATTACATCATAGCAGGAATGCTCCACAAGACATCCGTCGTAGCCGTAGCGGCATGCAAGAGCGTAAGCTGCCAAGTAGTATCTAATGTGAAGCACCCTATGTATGGACATAATACCTGCTGTCAACCGCCTTAAAATCCAGAGAGAGTTCTTAAGCAAAGTCCAACCTCTTGAAACAGTCTGTCAAGAGAGTCGCCTTGTGGAAAGAAAGACTTGCTAACTAAGTAACATCTATCGGTATGAACTGCGTGAGTCATCTTCCCACCTGGAGCTGACTCCTCATGGGCGGAATGGCATGCATCAACAGATTGAGAACCAAGAACTGGCCTAAGGTTTCCTTGCAGAGAGGGGCTACTGGAAGCAGATCAGGCACTACCTTGGTTGTGTACGCACCACAGAAAGGGAACAATCTCTTGGCCTGCACACTGCTGGAGCAACAATGCAATGACAAAGACGGACCTTGCGGAATTCAGTGAAGCAACCAGAACGTTGTACCCATCTTGGCTGGAATCACCCCCCCCCCCCCCCCCCCCCCCCCCCCCCCCCCCTTATTGAGACCACGGTGTTTGGACACGATAAGAAGACGACTCTAAAAGAGTCTATATAACTCTTCGGATTGCTATGACACTTTAAAAGAGAGTGAATCGCCTTTCTTACTTTTATCTACGAAGACGTAGGACTGTAATTCACTCCAAAACAAAATGACGGCCTATCTTTTGCCAATGACCACTTCTACCCTTTTTTGAGATCAAATTTCACTGCCATTGCGAGTTGAAATTTACTCGATTTTAGATTGGAATACTATCTTGGAATATGAAATTCGGTTGGAAACTCTGTTACCCATTCATAAGATGCATATTCAGTGCTTACATTTTATGAGTACATTTGTAATATAGATTTTCCGGGCAATTGTAATTATTTATTCAAAATAGTGTTATAGTCTTCAATTTCGTGATGAATTGACGTGGACCATTCATTACACTGGTATCAATTTCTACAAAATACAAACAAGTTTATTTCAGCCTTCAATTTCATTGTTTTGTTTTTATTTTAAACTCGTTTTTTTTTAAGCAGCCGAAAAAATTTATACGATTAAATTAGGTTTGGTTCAATCAAAATAGTTTTATTCAACAATTTTGTAATTAAACGCAAGGAATGTGATCAAATGACACACAATTTCAACAGTATGTCGTTCACGTAGCAACGCGAGTAGTACTCTGTTTTCAGTTTCATTACTGTCATTCATTTAACATTAAGCATTCTATTGAGAATGACACAATCTTTCCAAACATGTAAATTTAGTACTATGAAAATAATTTCTAACTGTTAGAAAAATTATTTATTGAAAAAAAAAAAAAACGATAGCCAGTAAGCAGTAAGCAATAGGGTCATCGCGAAAGGATTGTTTTTTCTTATTTGTTTATTCGTTCTGTCCGTTTCTTGTGATTGATCATAACATATTTTGTTTGCATCCTTTTTCCCATTCTTTTCTCTTTATATATTTCCCGTGTTTGTTGCCTTTTTATTAATTTTGCTTTTTCTTGGTTTTTTGGTATTCTCAGGAAAAAAAATATAAGACCCCTGACCATGGTATATGGTACTATACTACATTGTATATAATGTGAGGTGATAATAAATTCAAACGACTTTCTCCTTGTTGACGTCTTGCCGGAAACAGCTGTCCCATATGGTATTTACACAGTATAAACTAGTTTATAAATAAACCTTTTTTGCATTAATTTGCCCAAGCAACATTTTTAAGATTTCAAGTTAGACAAGTATTGTATATGTTTGGTGTTACAGATAATGACCTTCAATGTTTAAAATACTTAAAATCTAGAATGCTTTTTTCTACAGATACGAAAACTTGACCTATGACATTCCAATTTGAAGATGTTATGTTATAATTTACAGACATTTTAATGATACGATATTTGAAAAACGAAAAAAAATGTTTCATCCCGGTGTTGTAAAAGCAGATAGATATAGTCCGTCGGGAGCCATAGTCCAGGCTCCATAGCGATAACGGAAGAGCGTGACAAGAATTTGCGTAGAGTCATCTGATGAAACGTAGTGCAATTCTTTCCGTTGCAGCCGGACTGTGAGTAGGGCGGACTATACTTCTACACCGGCAACTGTTTTACAATGTAGCAAATGCATAAAATCTGCGTACATATTCTTATTTTCAACCAGCAAAACTGTTTTTCTTCAATATGGGTCATATTCTTTACATTAACTAAGTCCCTTCTATGAAATATATACATTTATAGTTGCTGCTAATTCTGGCCTATTGATCATCTAATTCACAACCCAAAAGGAATTGCCGTTCTTAAAAGATTGCAGCTATTGTACATTTGAACGAACGAAAACGAATTCATTTGCACAAGCAACCACCTGTACCTATCACACTAGCTTTTGAATACCTTATTTCCTAATTCCGTACCGTTTCATGGAAATTGATTGACCATTTCTGGAAATTGAACGACCTTATCAGGCGATTGAATGCTCTATTCATTTCATCGCTTGAACGATTTGCGAAATTGGATTGAATTATATGCAATTTGAAATATACTTTTTAGCTTGCGTTCAAATTCGCGCAAAATCGAATAACTCAAAAGTCAATTCGAATGAAATTACTATTAAATTGACCGGGAAACCCTATATTATGTATTCTATCACCTCTGCTGCCCATTAGTGAAAATGCAGCATTCTGATTGGTCAGTTTACTGCCCATTATTCTGCAATAATGGGTCGCGAATGCATTTTCTCATTATATCACACTGTTTTCGGTAATAGAATAGAAATAAAGGGTTTGCAGTATTATTTATGGGCTCATAATGTATCCTCGGCCGGAAAAAAATAAAATAATGGACTCGGCTATGCCTCGTCCATTTATTTTTTTCCGACATCGGACACATTATTCGCCCATAAAGGATACTGCATCACCCTTTATTTCTTAAATATTTATAGATTCTATCAGATTTTGGACACCACATTCGTCCCAACCCAAAGGCCACTCGAAGTGAAGCTCTCCAGCAATGCAATCCATCATTTTTTGTAGACTATCCTCTCAAAAGTACCTTGTTAAATATGATTTACGAGATTTCTAGTCAAAAATTTGACAAGAATATAGTCAAATTTGACAAGATTTGCCAGGTTTTCAAGTTAAATTTGACTTAAAAACCTCAAAAGATCATAATGTTACTCGGCATCTAGTTACACGAGACGAGGTATTTCTAAGAGTTATATAATATTCCTGTAAGTACTTATATCTTGATCAGTATTCCGAGAGCTAGCGATACCAGTGTTCCATATGCAGCTGTAGAAGACATTGGATCTATTGTAATAGACGCTGTAAAATCCTCCCAGTGCTCAAGTATATTGTCATGTAAAATTGTCAATGTGGTGTTTCTTTGAGTGTCTCCCACCTCAAACATAATGGTATCGTCCGCAGGAAGCATGTAGTCAATAAGAGTAAGTGCCCGTCCATCGGCACTTTCCAGAGCTGTTGAATTGGCAGAAGAACAAATGAGTGACAATGGTGAAATTCCACAATTATGCTCACACGAATGACAAATATACTCCGCTTCGTCTGCCATACTAAGCTGAAAATGTTGTTCATTTTTATTCACATTTGTTGTAGTGTTCTATGTGCATATAATCAAACACATTATAGTAGATTTCAAATTAAGTGAGAGTTCTTGCATATTTCCGTGATGGTGGTGATGATGTGAGGGTTCAATCCTTGGCAATGTGGAGACTATGCCTTTGTTGCCATTACAAAACATGTTTGTGGCCATTGTACAAAGTAACCGCAGAAAGTCGGCTTACTGGAAACTGATGAATTCAGCTCTTACATGGTCTGTTAATGATAAAAGACTATTGCCATGGTTGGCCAGGATGTCAAGGAACTCATAATCCCCTTTGTGCTAATCTCTTGCAAGGTTAGATGGCCAAAATAACTTACTTGTGCTAGGGGTGTGTGTATTGGTATAAGAGTGCAATATTGCTCCTATGCTTTGATAAGGAATAACATTTTGCAGTGTCAAAGGTAAGCTGCGTTCAAATACCAACGTTCAATTAAATAGTTGGTGTTTTCATCATAATACTTCAATTGAAACACCTGCTTGAATCTTTAAAGTAGAACTTGAATCAAATACAATCTTCATACAGGCATAGCTATATTAATGTGCATTGACATGAGTACCATAAACTTTTTTACCTATGGCCATTAATAAATCCTCTTATCTCTCATTGTGAAAGTCAGAACCTAAAACTTTTAATGAGGTTTCACTCAATTTGAAATCTACTATAGTAAAGATTAAGATCACAAATTTGAAAGTTATGTAGCCGATAACTTTGCGGTTATACTATTATATTTTGCAATGTTCCTTTTATTTGCAAAGGTATACTCACTCAGCATGTCTATTCGTCCAATGAAGCCACCTCTGTGGATAATCAACTCCCTGTCCTTGCCTTCAGTAGCAATATCAATCCAGAAATAAGCTATACAGGTAGTGTAGTAACCAAGTAACATTATAATACACTTTCGTTAAACAAATTTGCTTAAGCTATCACCAAAGTTCCAAAATTATGCACACAAATTCAAACTGATTACTTCCAAACTACTTCAATTTTATGGTAAATAGAACCAATCTTCCCTTCCTGCAAGGGCAAAATTCTCCTAAGAGTGGGATACGTCCAGGTTATGAAGAGAGAGGAGATCTATACGAAGGGATTATTTAAGATCGTACTTCCTCTTAATTTTATTTTTGCTGTTAAAAAAATGTGTCCTCAGGAGCAGTACCCCCATGCCACCGCAGCCCAATGACACCTTTACGATTAAGAAAAAATGCAGTGATGGTTCGTTCAAACATAGTTGTGTCACGATAATTGGTTAGGTTATAAATATGAGTATATAAACACCTTTATCGTCACAAGGCAAATCAACAGCAGAAAGACACATACCTGGTAAAAAAAAAACAACGCATAGATTGACCATGAACATTGCATTTTGAAAAAAGAAAATATTTGGGCATATTGTCAGAAAGTGAATTCTTTGGGAACCTGTGAAAGGCCATCGAGGAAGGAGTTGTCTATCATCAACATCCAGTACCGAATAACACACAGACCATTTTGATAGAGGAATGGTGTTAAAAATTTGGCATCAGATAGAGATATGACGCACTCTTGTGAAAGCCACAGAATTACTGTATAAGCGCGACAGTTACTTACCTACACATAGAAGATATGCATTAATCTAAAGAGTTTGCCCAATTTTCAGCATTAGCAACTTTCTGAATTCAAGAAAAGGCCTTTTCATGCAAAAAATATGCAATATGTTATACAGTATGTTATAATATAGCTTGACTATGTACAAGAGTGTGTACATTATGGTTTCCTAACCTGTTGTGTCTTGAATATAAACAAGAGCAGGATTGGGAGATACAACAATACCAGTGTCATCCGTTGCATCATCTGGTGTTACTGTTATCAGGAAGGTTTCCAGATCCTCTATGATGGTATCATGAGGAACCGAGATGATCTTTGTGAGTTCTGTTGTACTACCAGCAGCGAAGCTAAGAGAGACATCTGGCACAGAATATTCAGTGTCCTTTTCAGCAGTTGCGTCTCTTGTTGATAACACTGAAAGACATTGAAGTTTATGTAGTGGTGAACCCTCACATGCTATAAAACGGTTTGAACCAGGCACAATCAGCAACATGTTTTCAAACTGAACTTGAGTTTTGCGTATGAATTACCAAAATTGACTGGCTATTTCTGTTTTTTAATCAACACAAATTTCCCATACTTAGACTTATGAGTTCCTCATCTCTCCTAGATAGCTTCTCTGTGGGGGGGGGAATGGTTACATTGAGGTTAACACCTTCCTCAGCAATGTACTGCGATGACTCAATCCAAAAAAACGTTTGGAAAGGAATGTAAAAAAGTAGCCATGAGATGTGAAAAACTTAAAGGTATGTAAAGGGAAAGTGATTTAGACACTTAATCTATGTTTTAAGTACTGGATTCAGGCGATTTCCAGAGATACAAGATCTGCACTTGTGTCTGAACCGAATGATGTATAAATATAAGAGACAGATAGAAAAAGCGGCAGAGAGGTAGGTAGACAGAAATATACCAGGGGCGGATTCAGATTCGACAGAGCGGGGACTCAAGGATGAGTTCAATGTTGTTAGTTATGTCAGATCTTTATGTAGTCGGGCTAGTAAATGCATCAAGGAACCCCTGGGAGTGAACCAGCATACGTATTCCCTAGCTAGTTTGTCGTGCGAATCAGGATAAGGTGTTGGTTGATAACACGCAATTTGAACTCTGATTTCCTGAATCGGTAATGGCACACAGACAGAGAAAGCCAGAAATAACAGAGGCGTGGACAGAGAAGAAAAATAGAAAGGGAAAGCCTTGCAAGCACGCAATCCTTTGGCGTAAGCTTAAGCAGTGCTACGGATTGGCTTTATGGTCTACGCTGCCCGAAATGTTGTTGAAAAGATTTGACAAAAGCTACACTGTTAAAAATAACTTGTAAAAAACAGGCATTTGACTGGCAGCTGGGACCGTAAAAATACGAAACATTGCAGGGGGGAACGTAAAATAACGACGTAAAATCTCTGCTTCAACGTTATTGTTGGTTTTTGATTTGTTTAATAAACATAATAGAATTAAAACTTATTACTATCCTCTACCAATTTTTCACTTGTAGCGAGGCATCATACAAACGTTTATTTACGTTACCACGGGGTTGTAAACCAGCTTTATATTCAGGCAAACATTTTGAGAAAAAAGCAATAAACAAAGGGAAAAGGACAAAAGAGAAGAAATAGAGATTTAAACCAGTTTATATACACTTTGTTTTATATGGTACTGTACCACATTCCAATGTCACCAATACTTAATCATCATATCAATAAACTTAATACATGTACCTTTATACATAGATTCGAACCAGGGGTCCGTTCGCGAACCTCATGCGTAACCCTACGTGTATACTAACTCATGCGTATGTCCTACATAATAGATCTTTTTCATACCATTTACACAGTGCTTTAGATAAGTTGATCCACTCAGGCATGAATAGTAGCAACGTAGATTTACGACTGAGTTTCGCGACGAACCCCAGGGCCTTAAGATACAAGTCCTAAACCTTATCCACTACACTACATGCCTTTACTGATAGCAGATGCTAAAATTAAAATATGGTGTACTACTTTTTTAAATTAAACTAAATATAATACAAAAAGGAGGAAAATTTTTTTTATTTTTTTTATTTTTTTTAAAAAGGATAGGGGAAATAAGATTTTGCATTTTTAATGACGTTATTTATCACATTTTATAGTTAAAACGATTTTCATAGTTCGTATTCTTACATTAAAAACAAGCAAGTTACAAAAGTTATAATAACGATCATCTATAAGTACTACCTTTTTCAAAATGTGTAGTATTATTTTTAGGCCCCACTGTTTAATTTTACATTTTCTGCTTCCAAATTGTAATTTATATTTATTATTTATTAGAAATGCATAAAAAAGATCGTAATATTACGGAAATAGGTAAAGTCTGGTAAAATTAGGAACATTTTAACAGTGTGTTCAGCAGTGACTTGACGATACACGCATTGTGATGAATAGTATAGAATTGTGCCATCAGAGGTTCAAGGACCTAGAGTGAATACACATCCGAAAGTTGCTTGACTGACTGACCTAAGTCACGATATTATTTATAGCGTAATGAGGGAATAGCAACAATCGCCATCTCTAACGAAATTTGTTTTTCGCAAGTTTCTTCAGTTGTCGAGTATTTTTTTTTGGTGTCTTTCGAAAAGAAACAGCACTTTGTAATGTAGCAATTAAATGAAAGATATGTAACTCATAAACAAAATAAAGTAACAAAAAACACCATAGTAATTTTTTAATTACCAGTTGTGCCTTTCATGAAAACAGTTGCTGAATTAGCTTCAATTACAACACTTGGATACATCGGGTTGGATCACCAGGGTAAGGACTAATGGTAAATGTCTCCCAATCCTCTATGACAGCATCCTCTTCTTAAAAGTACAAGCTAAATTAAACAGTGTCGTTAATATCCTGAAGCAGAAGAGTGGACTTACTAAGATCATCGTTTCTTCCAAGGTTCACCTTTACGAATAATACTCAAAAGCTTTCTCCCTCCTCTGCTATATATCGAGAAGACTCAAACCAAAATGAGGATGGGCTAAACACGTATTTCCAAAACATTGATTACATAAAAGAACCACCCAACACATAAAGAGTAAATTTAGTACACTAAATTATGAAACAAAGTAAGGTATGCAAAGTAAGAGGAAAGCTGCTACAGAAAAAAAAAATACTAGACAAACAATTCAAAAGCTGGCAAAGATGGTAAAATTTGATAGAATGGAGCCAGAAAAGATGAGGGAATGCTTGACAAGGGGAAATATTGGAGAAAACATTGATAAGATGGTAACATTTAATCAATTTGAGCGGTGTCGTAATACAAGACGTAGCTGTCAAAGATTTTCACAACAGATTGAACACATCTTCCAATGTCCTAGTTGCCATCAACAAGCATTTGCGTTTGTTTATACCAACAATGTAGAAATTGACTTGTATAACATTATAATGATAAACCCCAAAATCGCATCATCGTGTGAGGAACTTTAATTAAATTTTTAAAGAAAAGCAGATACATGTGTATCCTTGATAAATACCGTAGCCGTGCCGGTGCAAATCACTCCACCCTTTCTCAGGGGGGGTATAGAAGTCAATGTATGGTAAATGTCTCGCAGTTTCAAACGTCTGATCAGCGGCAATCTGATGTTGCGTTTGTGATGTTTCTCCATATGCCAAACTTACAGGAGTACTTAGAGGGCAAATTCTCCAACAGAAGCTGTATCTGCTGCAGCTGAAAAGGCTGGAAAGAATTACATGACTGAATTGAGAATTAATAGGTTTAACTCTAACATATTCATTTATTTGAATAGAAAAAACGGCTCACAAATTATTCTAATTAAGAGGACTTATGAATACTAGATGAATTTTCGCTTACTTTCCGTACAAGGGATTTCTGAAACTATATTGCTAATGCTAGCCACCAGCAGGAGTACTTAATGAAACATTTCTGCCTGTTTTAAAGATGCTGTAATCTGGATCATTATATTCTTCATTCACGAACAAATAAATATATTTTTTATTTATTACAAGTGGGGATTCCCCAAGTTTTTTTGACAATGCACAAATATACACAACATTTTGTAGACTACTTTATATGCCTTCATAAATATCTACTAAGATCGGGCTCTACTAAGAAGCTACTTCTGCGGAATGTAACCATAAGGTCTTCACCTTCCATCGCCGTGTACTGTGAAGAGTCAATCCAGAAGACGGCTAGAGAGAGAGAATGAGAGCGAGAGAATAAGAGAGAGAGAGAGAGAGAAATACGTGAGGATTTATAATCATTTTCAAGAGAGGGAGACATTTTGTGACAAAGTTATACACATTTGTATAGGTTTTAAATGAGTTTTAAGACGAGTATTTGCTTAATTACTGTTAATGTTATGGAAAGTAATACAGCAATTGCCAACAAATGCTATTTTACAGTTATTGCACTTCACATCAACAATCTGCGTCTGACATGTATCGTGGGTACTAGCATGCCTGTTCTTTTTGGTGGACTTCCAATGTTAAAAAGTTCCAAAATATTTGTCCACAGGGGGAGCCCTCCCATTTTGGAAGCGACGCGAATGTAAGGCTGTTAAGACGCCCTTTTCAGAATCGTTGTCGCCCAAAGACCCCATTTTTAAAATTTCACCCGAAGACCCCATATTTTGGAAAATTTTACCACCATCACCTAAGGCCCCAAATTTGGTGCAAAATTTTGAAAAATCCTCACCCAAAGACCCCTATTTTTTAGACAATTTGCCAAAAAAGTTCACTATGAACCTCATTTTAGGGGAAAAAGTGAGAAATTTGTTAGTTGCCCATGGGGTATGGGGATGATAATTATTTATGGGCAGCATGATGAAGACGACGACGACGACTATTATTATCATTATTATCAACCATCATCCATCATCATCCATCCTCATCATCATCATTAGATTATTACTACTATTTCAGGTACCTGTTGCATCTCTTATGAAAACCGTTGCTGTTGAAGGGGCAATGACAACACCAGTATTTCGAGTCGGGTTGTTTGTAGTAATTGAAATAGTAAATGTTTCATAGTTTTCAAACCAAGGCATCAGGTTCAATCGTTATTGTAGCTGTTTGAAATGCGTCTCACTGCGTTGGAAGTTTTATGTTGTACTACCAATGCGAGTAGTCGGCACAGCCAGTAGCGGTTCCAGTGGCGGAGGCGAGACCTTGTCATGTAAGTAAAATGTTGTTATTAGAAACTAAGTATTTTAGACGCCACAACAGGAGGATTTCGGAACGTGCTTCTAATCAACTAGAGGGCCACATGTTGTCCAGTGGATAAAGTGCCAATCCAAACGCTAAAGGTTGTGGGTTCGAAGCCGTGAAGATGTGGCCAATGTGTTGCGCCCTTGAGTAAGGTGCTTTACTCCTCTATTACCCAGGTGATGAGTTGGGCTTGTACGGAGTGTAAATAACAACTTGAGTGTCCCCTCTGAGAGATGTGTCCTAGGCTACCATACCAACATGTAGGGATATTAAACCTTGACATGCTGACGAGGCTTACGGTTCTATAAACAATAGGTAGAAAACTACATCACTATGCCGCTTATAGTCCCTATAGCAATTGGTGGAAGGTCTGGTCTCCACCGTTCCTATATACGGTACAGGTACAAGGTGCGTTTCCCTTTTACTTCTATCAACTATCATCTGGACGTCATGATTTCTCTTGCACAAGCGCCTAAAGCTGGACTGTGGACTATGAAACTTACTCAAGCTGGTCAGCTCTTTTCAGATACCGAATCTTCGGATTGTCACTTCAATGTCGGTGCATTCTTCTGCTATGTACTGTGAAGAGTCCAACCAAAATGTTGCGGAAAGGACAATGACATCTTTATTTAACAGGCCATCTCATCTGAACGTCAAACATTTACTATTCCTGTTATGGATGGTTCCTTACTCTTCGTTGTTCTGAATCTGTTTTATTTATGATTGGTTGGTTACGGTTTTGTCAACATGTCTTCGAGATCTTCATAGATCAATTTCTCCATGCATCCAAATGGACCACTCAAAAAGCTGCTATCAATTCCTACCGTAGTTGAGAATTTACAAGCAAGAGGGTTTGGCAGATCTCAAAAAAATGTTATTTAAAAACTTGTTGCTACCTGGTATCCTAATGAGACTGTTGCAGTGCCTGGTGCTACCACTACACCCGTATCAGCAGTTGAACTTCTTGTCGTTAGAGAAACACTAACTGTCTCCCAGTCCTCCACGAGGAACTCTTCATCATAATAAGGTCTCTGTTTGAAAGGATCACCTGGTGAAAAGGTGATGAATCTGTTCACCAAGGATAATCTGAAGTCGTTTGCAGAGACGGTATTGGCGTTCATATCTGAAATCAAATCAGTCAATGATTGGTCAAGAGACGCCATGTAGCAATACAGTTATTATGGACTTTTGCCAAACGGTCCGAAACGGTCCCATGACGGTTGAAGGTAGACATGTCGCCAGAAAGTGACCGCAGGGATGCTAATATGTTCTTGGCAAAAAACTTAGAACTACGTTTTCTAAATCAAACGGAGCGACTTATCAAAATAAACAAAGGTCATGCAACTATTTCAAGGTAATATTTTTACAAATCGAATCAGTAGCTTGTAATAATTCATAGTCTTGTGGCCATCGCCCACCTCTGGCAAAAACAATAGGATCTAAATATATGTTGTTATTATAGCCGGCCTCTATCCGTGCGAAACGAAAAAAAAAGTGTTTATTTTTTTTATTTTTTTTATATCAGTTTGAAATTTAAAACAAAAAACAAAAAACAATAACAACAACTGTAACTCATTTTAATCGATTTTAAGATGTGTACTTTA
Source organism: Ophioderma brevispina (assembly GCA_023653785.1). Classification (NCBI taxonomy): domain Eukaryota; kingdom Metazoa; phylum Echinodermata; class Ophiuroidea; order Amphilepidida; family Ophiodermatidae; genus Ophioderma; species Ophioderma brevispina. The sequence continues at coordinate 69,788 of JAMKCH010085184.1, forward strand.
AAAAAATGGATAAATCAGTGATTCAAGTATGGGGACCTTACAATGGTCAGTTAAGGGTGGTCCTTCAAACGCGATGTAACGGAGAAGTCGAAAGAAAATACAGACTGTCAAAAAGGTGATGAAACTAGTGTAAGTATAGAAAGAACAGATGTTCTTGGGTTGCACGTACCTACAGGTTGCCCTGTCGCTGGGAAGGAAAACCGCCTATGTGCATTGGGCTTTTGAAATGGAAACAGATCATATGTGATAGGACGCCAATTTCAAACCACCTACGTGCAAAATTCATTTCTCATCAGAACTGTCTTCACTAAAAAGCCATATGTTAGTAAGTATCGGTACGATTTTTGGGTAATGGCATAGTTTTAATAATTTATTCACAGCAAAACATATCTAACGAAGGGAGATAGCGTTGTTTTCTGTTGGATCTTGTGCCCAACCCAAGCAGGGGTCCGCCCCCATATTTTTTTTTCAAAAGTGAATTTAAATTGCACTTAAGGACGTTAGGAATATAGGACGTTCTGATGTTGCTAGTAGATATGCACCTATTAAAAAGCTTTGGCATGGGTGCCATAGAGGTTTTGATTTCAGAGGTTAAATGCACATATGAGGGGGTTCTGTACCAGCGACGCCCTATCAGAAAAACACTGCAATGATGCTAATTAGCACCCATCCAAAGATGTGGTCAGTGTTGCCAAATTCTACAGAAAGCACATAGTTTGAATTTTGCATAACAAAATGTGAGATATAATTTAAGTCCATAAAAATACCCGGCACAATATTGAGTAAAGCGCCAAAGTATAACTAGTCAGAATTCCTCCAAAGTTTCTGATATGCATTTTACAGTCACAGTCATGACACTGGCAATTAAGCAATAATAGCACAACCTGTTGGAAGAGGAAACCAATTTTTAAATCTCAAAATTCATAAACGATTTCTCGAGGGATTTTGAAATTTAATTTCGAGGATACTACTTCATGGCAGCGTGGAACGCGAAATTTCTGTCTGCCATGCTGAAATAGCACAATCTCACAAAAAATATGCTAAACTTGAATTGCGAGACCAAGGAACAGTATTAGGGATGACACGTACATGGCGAATTTCCCGGCTATTTCATATTTGGAAGGAGGTTTCATAGGCGTTGAAGTATTATCAGGATCAGATATTAATTATTCTAATTATAAAATCCTTCTTATGCGACATATAGAGACGTTCGAGCGTAGCAATTCCACCAATTCCCAATGCCACTGTGCAAAAATCTCTTTTTAAAAAATTGGGGGAGCTCTTCATTAAAATTGCTTTAAAAGGAAGACTTAGAATGGTGGTAACCTAAGTATAGTGTTGATTTAACGGACTGTTAGAACATATTATCTCGACTCCTACCTGTTATCTCTATAAAATCATTGCTGCATTTGGTCGATCGACAACACCATTTTGATTGATTAACTTCAGCAAAAGTATTCAGTGCTCTCTAGTAGGTTATCAGCCACGATTCCGAAGGTCATTTCTAATAATTCTGGCCGGGAGTAAAACTTGTCTGCGAGTGACGCAGGTTCCGTGTAATCTGCTGTGTATCCCGTGCCTTCTCGATTTCAATGCCTGAGAAAATTTGACACCTGTAGTCCATTTGTCTTGGGAACATATGTTTGCACTCTTACACATTAATTCTTAGATAAAGAAACATAACATTCGCGAAATATAATCGTCGTCTGCATTGGTGGTTGAGCTTGCTAGTTTCTACCGTGGCTAGCTGTATGCGAGACAAGTCGAAACTAGCAAGCAGACGACCCTAATATTCGCGAATGGTCGTTTTGAGCCCGTTTATATGTGATATTACGGTCGAGCAAAAAGTAATCCGATTTTGTTCTAATTATTCATTACCATTTTGGATACCTAATCGTTTGTGATTTTAAACGTTAACATACATAAGGTCTTACTATTCTCTTTAAATAGAGATAGTCTAGCGGGTATCTAAACCCCGGAGGTATTCAGAGTCCTTTGGGCATTCACTCTGTAATGTATTGTATTTAGAGAATAAAGTATGAATTTTGGGAACGGTACTCTCTTTAAGACGAATGAACCCCAGCTATCCCATATTTTAAGTGGAAGACGATGCCGGGTTAATTCGTCGTCATGAGGGACTCGTGTCCCAAAATCATTACTTATTTCATTTTAACAGCTTTTCATTATGTATCTTAAACCCAATTTTTCGATGCTTTAAACGCTTACAATTCAACCAAAAGAGGACGCCCACCATCAGACCCGTTCCAACCAATCGCACAACCCGTGAACCAACGATCATCCGCACTAAACGCAACTTTTCATATCGCGCGCGAACTTACAAAATCAGTATGACTCGAGCGCTGACCCTAAAATAGCATCAATACTCAGCGCGTACTACGCTGGTTCAATTAACGAATTGAACCCAGGCACTCAGCCAAGTGAAATTTGCTTACATTTTCACAGCTGATTTAAACTTAACCTAAGTCCAATCCAATTTGAAGTACTTACGTTCAGTATGTACCACAAGTGACACCCAAGGTTTCATCAAAATGAGAAAAACGTGAAAAGCAAAGAACAAAGGATTACAAGGAAACACATCGCAGCTACAGACTAATTGATTGCCTTTGCGTGTGAACGCATGTATTTTTTTAAAATCTCTTCTTTTGTAATAAATTTACTATCATATGCAAACTACGTTTTCATGCTTTGACCAGTAGCATGCCATTCTGGTGACACACAGTCTTTTTAACATGTGAAGTACAGTCCAAGTCGCACTTGCCAAACATACTATGGCATTCAGCCTGATATAAGAAGTTTCCGTTTGTCTCTTACTATCTCTTTTGATTCGAATGAGATGTTACGACCATGGCAATGTGTCTATAATTCGATTACTAATTTAAATAAGCCCTTTCCCAAATAATGTAGACGTGTTTCTACTCACAACCGTTCCTATTGTGTACTCTTTGGGTGTGATACTCGCCCACTAATTTTTACGGATCGGGCCTGAGTCCTGTTCCGCAAAAATAGTGGGCCATACAAACAAAACAAAAGCGTATTCATAGTACTGAGGAAAGGGCCAGACATCAAAAACTACCAAGAGTGGAAACCCGCAGAGCGCACGTCATCATATAAATGCCCAAGAAGCCCACCACTCTGCTCTTACAGGACGTAAGGGGCATTATGATTTGACTCGAAACCGTTCACAAAGCACGTGACTTTCTTTATAAAATCACTTCGCGCGTTGATTTGGAAAACGTTGTCGACATAATAACATACAAGCGTAATTTCTGTATGTGATAGCCCTTACCCTGACATATTCATTCTATTAAATTACAGATAGCATTATATCTTCACTCGTTTGAAAAAAAAACCTCGATATAACCTCGTCATAATGTTTTAAAAATGTTACTAAATGCCACTTCACGTTGTTAACTTTGTAGCAAGTGTGCACCATAGTTAATTCTACTCCACTATTGCGATCAAAGAGCGCGTTTTTAATGCAAGCCATTGAAAATTAAATTAGTATCTTACCAACTCGGGAATCAGGGGCATTGGTACCTCCTCTCGTATCCGGACTGTTTGATCCAGCGCAGTTCGCCAACAACATATTCGGCTTCTTCAATGTAAATCACGAGCTGTTTGTATAAGAATCGAATGATATATTGATGTATCTGAAACTTGGTAACAACGTCGTCGATGATAAAATTCATGAAGTCGTGAATGAGATGTATAATCATACCGACGACTCGCCGACCACGACGACTATGATGAGTGAGATCGTATTGATCGGATAGTTCATTTTTTAGCAATTAACCTTTTCACAATCATTACTTAAAAACTATAACACACTCACTTGTTCACCCCAATTTATCTTTTTTGGACATACCATAATTGGTAGGTTTGCTATAACTGTAACAGTCCGGGGTGACAGTAAAAGGTCACCCGTTCTTCAGAAGGCCCTTTGTTGTCTTTTAGGAGGTCCTAGTCACAGTCACCCATTAGCTCTGCTTTGCTTGTTTGCTTATTAACAGATATATGATAATGATATGATGAGAGACGAAAGTAGTGGTCATCACATCATCATCACCATCATCACACACCATCATCATCATCACCATCATCATCATCACATCATCACCACCATCCCGTAATCCTCCTCATCATATCACCATCATCACATCATCACCACCATCTTCTATCAACATCCCTCATCAATGTCTAATTAAGGCATGTATGGGTGACAAGGTGAAATATATTTAGTCGGCGAAGGAAAGCTGAAAGGATAAAAAGATACTAAGGAAGTGATGTTAAGGAAATACGACAAATTTCAGCTGACTTACTTGTTTTGATCATGATGCACAAATTGTGTTTGCATATTTCACCAACTCGCTCTATAGTACTCCCTGGCGCATCAAGCTAGAGACTAGAAACACTCAATACATTCATAAGTATGCCGTCTTCAAATTTTCCACAGGCTGTTGTTTGAATAGCGGGAAAAGCACCGGGGCAAAATGAAAGAACCTCAAGTCTCAGCCTTCCATTCATTAAATGCCGTTCAGATTACATTATTGCCAAGGTTCGGATCCGCGTCTAAATGCAATGATTACTTATGAATACAGGTAATAAGAACATGAAACTTTGTCACAACATATATATATCCCTTCCATCTCTGCCGCAACAAGACTCATTTTGAAAGAGATTATCAATAGTCAGTGGCTCGAAATGAAACAAAAAGCAAAAACAAAATCAAGAAACTTCGAAAACACTTAGATTAAAATTTCTCCTACACATAACTGCTAATACCCATGACATTTTTATAAATACTTACCGGCATTAAGAACTTCAGGAAGTCCTCCCCAGTTCGAACCATCCCCAATATTGTCAAATTGTTGCCTTCGGACAAAAATATTGTTCATAACGAACTATAACCTTCGACGAAAGCCAAAGGAATATAATGAAATATTAAGTAACCCTCGTACCAGGCGTAATTGATGACATGTAATTATGTTGACCGGGCCAGCGACTCGTGGAATGGGGTCCAGTTACAATAAGAGAGGCTCCGTAGGATGTTTGTTCTAATCCGTTCCCATCTAAGAGGCAACCTGAGTGATCAAAAGTTTGACGAACTCTGGTCACACCGCATGCAAACCAAACGTGCATCTTATTTTGCAAGCGCTGTAGCCTTTGGATTGGATTCATTGGCGCGTATAGTATAAGTTGGCATGCGGGACAAGACCAAAGATTGTACAGCATGCCAATTCCAGCATCAACCGTGATCCCCATACGCACGCCATAGTTTCGATATTTGTAATGACACTTTTAAAGATAGCACCAATCTGTGGACATCAAACATCACCCCATGGTTCTTACATCAGCGAGAGGAAGGAACAACATTATCACTAGGGTGTAACGTATTGAAGCAGATTTTTAAATACAACGACTGGCAAAGGCAATGCATTCTGTCTTTTTTTTTTTATTCATCTTCACTATTTTCGACATCCAACGTTTTAATGTCAGATATACCGCTTATATACAACGCTCACCACATGATCACCCTGGAATCTTGAATAAATTCCCAGAAAATCTGAGATCATCGCATACTAGTTACGCTAACAGTTGATTGCTAATAATATCACCGACTGGAATTAGTATACATTATGAAAACCTTGCGGGCCCAATAATGACCATGAGGACGACATGTTACAATGTTATGCTTGACATTTCATTGTAACCATCCTCGGTACTACGGTCTACAATTAAACAGTCCAAAAAAAAAAGTAATGAATGTAAATCGCTATAATGGGAAAATTATGGGATCTACTCACAGAGTGAGTCCTACTGTGGGATATACACTACATAATAATTGCAGAGGCCCAACCTTTAGGATTCAGCGAAAATCTGAAGGATTTTAACCTTCTATTTGCGAAGAAGATACGAATCCTGCCAGACGCGCCCAGAGTTAAGAAGCAACATTTAAGAAATGTTATTTTAGGTCTTTTTGAAGACGCCATCCTATTCAAATAAAGATGATTTTAAAAAGATTGGGAGCAATTGTAGCCGTAGCAATCAGTCTCAAGCATTAGGACAATCATATTCCCAACTTTTATCTCATTTATATTTTAATAATTCGAAAAATTTTTGCCGAAAGTCATATAATACCTTTCCTTCTTACAAACACGCTGTTTGCGTCGCAGTCTACATCATTCATAAAAAAAAAGCACAGTTGCTTGCCACAGTTGACAAATTCTCAACACCAACGCCGTCATTTTGGTTCTCCGCACCCCAGAACGTTGATATTCCACCTTAATATAACACACCCCGTGAAATAACCCGTTTTAAATAAAGGACTAAGGAATATTGTTTAAGTCTAAGTATATATCATCAGAAGGTGAATCACGGAGGTCGTCAGATACCCACTGTATTCATTGCAACTGTTACATACCAATCATCAACACCATCTGCCATTTAATGTTCCTTGACATACTGTCCAATCATTGACAGTATTATAGAGATTTCAAAATGAGAGATACCTCATTAAAAAAGATGTTTCAAGTCTGTCCCTTTTCCCGTGAGAATTAGAGGTTTTTATTTTAATGTTTTATTTTTTTTATTTTTTTTATGGTACTCATATCAATGTACAGAATATAGCGTTAAATATATATTGTTTACTGAAATACATTATTTCAATAACAAATATAGGCTGAGGGTTTTAAATTGAAGTATAGACTGAAAAATCAGCAATTATTTACGTAAACGTTGTTATTTGAACAGAACACAACTTTACCTTGACACTGCAAAATATATATATTCCTCATCAAGCATAAGGAGAAATAATGTCATTCTTATACAATACACGTATAACGCAACTAATTTATGTGGTCATCCACCCTGCCAAGTCTAGTCCTTGACACCCGACCACCATGGCATTATCCGTTTTCTCAGTAACACCATTATTGTAAGAACTTAATTCGTCAATTTCCAGTAGGCCGATTTTGTAAAGTAACTTTGTAATATGGCCACAATATGTTTTTAATGGACAAGGCCTATTCCACGCGCGCAAGGAGACACTCCACTGTCATCCAACCATCATGGAAATTGCAAGAACTCCACATATTTGAAATCTACTATAAAAGCATAAATATTGGGTCGAATTGAGGTCTGGAGTGATCAGTAATTACCGGAGTAACCTATGCATATGCATACAACGCCCTTCATTGATATATCGTTGAGTCCTAGCAATACATCTTTGTTTGGCGCTTAGCGAATCCTGCAGTAGAAGTAAACGGGCATCATTTATGCGAGACCGAGTTTGCGAGTCCCGTCTACCCCGTCTGATAAAAAAAGTGTAAGAGTAGTCCTAGAATACCTGAAAAAAAAAACACCTATTCACCCGAACTTACCCTTAGCTCAACTCTTAGGCCAGGACTAAGTGTTACTATGATAAGAACCTCTAATTTTTGCTCTCTTCTACATGTACTTTTTAATTGCTGAAATAAGAATTACAAGGAAATACTCAGAACTAGAACTTACCTATTTAGAGTTGTTTCTTTCATATTCTATTCTTTTGAATAAAGGTTCCGTCCTAGAAAACCTAGCCCTGGATTAGATTTTAATCCAGGACTAAGTTTTTTGTGAATATCGTATACGGGTCCAGTTTTCAAGAGTCCCTGTTATTTTCTAGCCAAAGGATTGTATAATGGTCTATGATGACATCAAAGCCAGTGTAGGAAAGCTGATGATTTGCCTGCATGAAGCTGTTTTGACCTTGACCTCTAAGGTAATATAGATTTGTGTAGAAGCAAGTTGAATCGGGGTGTTTTAGTAGTTGCTTTCTTCCCAGGCAGTCAAGTTTTCATTGTGAGAATTTAAGGTATTCATGGTTTGTTTACATGTTTCGCATTGACCGTTGACTCTCTGGGATGGTGATAGTTAAGAGAGATAATAGGAGCAATGAGTTTGAGCAAAGAGCTACGGAGCCGATTTGGGTGTTAAGTTTTGGCCCGCTAGATCGCTGCATCTGTGCAATTAACCTACTTTTTTGCCGCCCGCGCCTATTTTTTTCTGTCCACTAAAAACAAAATCGCAAAAGGTTAGCAAATATGATGCCACATTCCATATGTGATACACACGTTTTGGTCTAATGCGAAGCGAGTCGATATAATGGTTGCTGTGTCCTGCATACATAGGGGCTAGCACTTTCTCTATTTACCCTAAGGGTATTGATGCTGTGGTATCATCTACATATTAATACTATGGGCAGAAATGGTCTCAGAAGAATCATTTTAAGATCCACTGACTCATGAAGATAAATGTATTATCCTAATCCCATCCATCAGAACTAAGAGTATCACATGGTAGCTGCGCACTAGGATTTCATGTGCATTCACACGAACGCATGTGTCGCCAGGATTGTAGCAAAATGTTTACTTAATGAAAAACACACCTTGGTCGCTGATGAGTTTAGAGGTATTTTAAACATTCTATATTTTAATAAGGGGGTGTTCTATAGAATCACCGCTATGATATAGTCAAGACTATCCGCAACTTCAATAAAGTCCATGTCACAATGACTATATGCATACTCTTTATAAGAGGGCGCCGAAGATGGCGTTTCTTTTATAGCTTCCTCTACCTACGAGTCTCACATGAGCTTCTCCTTCAAAAGTTTGTTACGTTGTGCCTGCCTACACAACATTTAATCCTAATATATCCTACCATGTGCAACGAAAGATGATGCAAACCTATTTTTTCCGCGAATACTCCCCCTTAGTTTTGTCCTTATTTTTTTCTTTGAATGAACATCGTACCCGTCAAAGAATTGCAGTATTCAGCTCACTGTGTATTCTCGGTAAATCTGCTCATTGCTAAACAGGCAGCGTGAGCCTCAGTATAAGTCCAATCTCCCGTGTCTACGAATATCATTGATCTCCAAACCCCAAACCAACCACTTGTTTAAACCCGAATCCTGGAACTAAGATGGAAGAGAGTAAATGAATCATGAGCATCATCCATTATGACAGACCACACCATCACTTTTACAACGAACTTGTTTATTTATTTTTTTCATAGAGGCCTACAGGTTCTTTGAAGACCACGTTACCTAATCCCTTCAGGCTGATCGAAAGAAGCTTATTTTGGTTTAAGCAATAAATATAAAGTATATATAGCAATTCTTGTAAACTAATATGTCATTAAAAGACAGATTCTAATGTCTAAATTAAAGAGAATTTTGGAATTGCTCGTGCCAACTGAGTTATACGAATTGGATAAGACCCACCCATTTCCTGACTTTACACATCTGGTAACTTGCTCGTTTTTTCGATCGACACAACCAAATAAAATGTGGTGAACAAGAAGCCTTCACCTTGTGGTTTGCAACTTCATTGTCAAAATAAAAAGCCTTACGTTTATACTACAAATTCACAGAACAAGACAAATTATAATGCGGAACATTTTAAAATGATCTGAAGTTTAAAAATCGCGAGTCTCTAACACTAACACTGTTTCCTCTCGGTCAACTTCTCTTAGTAGAAAAACGTCATTGCATGTTTTGTGCATTCTTGGAACAAACTTGGAATAAGAGAGAAGGGTTCATGAGTGTGTTAGAAAAAGGTGGTCAGGTAGGGGTCACATTATACTAAATGAAACACCCGTAAGTTTGGGTTTCTTCAAAACAAGTCGGGCCACAATTGTGTTTTGCAATCAAAGAAGACGGGTTTATACTGTCTTTCTTCTGGTATATGCATGACGACAGCACTAAACAATAGTGTTTTTGTGGGCGGAATTGAAATCCAGAAAACTATGTTCTACCGAGCTCGTGATTTGGAGCGAGACAGTTAGTAATATGGATCACTCATCTGTATAATACCACTCGACGAACACCACTCTCAGGTTTTTAACAAGGAAGGGTGTATTTTACATCATCCAGATGAAATTCGGATGGTCCAGGAGCGTATAGTGAGGAGCAGAAGGTCATTAGTTTTTTAATATGTTTTTTCTATTTTGTTTTTGTTTTTACTATGCCTACACACGCGGATACCAGAAATTGTGACAGGCTTAGACGTCCATCGCATATATGTAATCCTGGGGAGTACTTTCGGCATGATCTAAACCAATATGTGAGAGCAGTATGTAAACACTTGGGGACCATTACTGAACCTCTGTGAGACACCATACTTGAGCTAATACCGACCTGTCATGTTTTATTACTCCAACATACTTGATCCAATTGATCTCTTAGTTCTGTAGAAACTAGGTCAATAAGAGGGCACCCCACGACTCTTTTAACCAAGAGAGGGAACGCGAAAAAAGTATTAAAAATGAACTTCCCTATCCCTCTTAACTGTCGTAAACAATCCGGGCTTGGTTTAGCACAGATGTAGATACTAACCTTGCGGAGATAAATACGTCCCAAGTCAAGCTGAAACCAGTGCTCAGAACCGAACCATCCCGTAACACTTTGAAAACCACATACTGGAAAGTCTACGAGAATTTGGCCAGGAGTCTTGCTCCTTCAGCAATTGCGGCTGTACGACGGTCCGCATTCCGTACTGTCCTGTACCAGTCGCCGAAGTGGACTTGATCGTATTGACCTCAGTGGAAAAATCCTGAAGCAAAATCAATTGCACTATTCATAGTAACATCATCAAATCATCATCATCACCTTCCACACACAACCACAAGTAAACCACCACCACCACCACCACCACACCCCACCACCACCAACATCAATCATCAATCATCATCATCATCATCACATCTCATCATAATCATCATCATCATCTGCATCATCATCATCCTCATCATCGTCCATCTCATGACATCAGTCATCATTCATATGATCATCATCATTAGCCTCATCATCACGTCCTCGTCGGGGGGTTCCCCCCCGGTCCCCCCCCCCCGGGCGTCCTCATCATCCATCATGCACCTCATGCATCATCGTCGTTGTCATCGACCTTGACACTCGTCGTCATCATCATCATCATCACGTTTGTCGTCATTTGCTTAATCTTCGTCTATGTCTGTCCGATCCCTTTTTTGTGTTTTGCTCTCTCTCTCCTCTCATCTCCCCCCTCTTTCCTTCCCATCCCTCTCGGGGTAAATCATCGCATTCCGTCCCTGGACGCACCCTCCATCCTTTCTCCGTCGGCTTGTTTGTTTGTCCTCTCTCACCTCACTATTCTCACGTTAATTTGGGTAGGGGTTATCAATATGGCATAGCACTTATAAAGCATAGTGTTTGGATTTTAAAAAAATAGTTTTCGTTGCATTTCTAATTTTTCCGAAAGTGTATAATTAGAAACCTAAATCACACCACAGTTGACATCCTAACTCTTTAGTAAAACACGCCCATTTGGAGTGGACCCCCAAAAAGCACTTTGGGCATATTTTTGACTATTGTCGTTCACCATTGTGTTCAACGGAAAAAAGTCACTTTGTAATCAACTTTCAAAATAAGGTAGGCAACATTTCTCACTTAAAGTGTTTGTCCTAGAAACGCACTGAGTGTCGGTAATATGAGGTTGGACCAATCCTTTCCATATTGGCATATGAATCCTATATTGATGGTTTATATTCTTCATGATATTAAATTCAGCCTACCCTTAAGCAGTGTTCTAGACAGAAAATACAATATTTTGCCCTATTTTCAAAAATCACCTATAGCCGAATACATGCATTTTCTTTTAAACTTTAACACTGATATTTTTTATTTCGACAACTGATACATACATAGTTCAAAACCTCATAGAGCATGTGTTACACAGAGCATATTTTTTACTCTTCATCAATTGTATTTTGAGGAATTACATAAATGAACCCATTTGTGTCATTTTTGCGTTAAAATAGTATTAAAATGGAGCCATCGTTTTATTTTTCACAGGCATTCACCCAGGAGAAATAAATATATTTTTTTTTTTTAAATTTAAATTCCTTGGTATATTTGCAAAATATAAAAAATCACATGTGTTTTTGCCGAAATCTTCCCCTTATGTTTGGGCCTTATTTTTTTCTTTGAATGAAATGAACCTGCAAGAATTCGTATTCAGCATCATGTTCTGTTACTCGTAAATCGCCTCCCATTGCTAAACAGGCAGCGTGAGCCTCAGTATCAATCCAATCTCCCGGTCCTACTTAATAGCATGATCTCCAAACCCAAACCAGTCACTGTTTACACAATCTGGAAATAGATGGAAGATAGCACATCCTATTATGACAGACCACACCATTCTTTTCAAAACGAACTTGTTTATATTTTTTTCATAGAGGCCCTACATGTTTTTGACCACTTACTAATCCTCAGGCTGATTAGAAAGAAATTATTGTAAGCAATAATCAGTAATATATATAAGCAGTCCTTGTAAACTAATAGGTCATTCGAAAGGACGAGATTCTTAATGTCCTAAAATTAAAAGAGAAATGGGAATTTGCTCGTGCCAAACTCGGTTATACTAATTGTGGAGTAATACCACCCATTTGGGTCCTGACTGTACACTCTGGGTAACTTGCATGCAGTTCTATTCACACCAAATGAATAATGCGTGAACAAGAAGCCTTCATTGGTTTGCAACTTTTATTGTCAAAATAAAAAAGCCTTAACGTTTTATACTACAAATTCATCAATCAAAGCAAAATTTAAAGCCTGACCATTTTAAATGAAATATCGAAGTTAAAAATCGCGATCTCTAACACTGTTTCCTCTCGGTAACTTCTATTGTAAAAAACGTCATTGCATTTTTTGGCCATTCTTGAACAAACATGAGGGTTCCTTGAGTGTGTTAGAAAAAGGTGGGTCTGATGGGTCACAGTAGACGAAATGAAACACCCGGAATGTGGGGTTTCCGTCAAACAAGTCGGGCACGTTGGTGTTGAAAGCAAAGAAGACGGGGGATACAGGCTGCGGGGATATGGATAGAAAGCACTACAATAGTGGGTGTGGTGGCAGGAATGGAAATCCAGAAAACGTATTTCTACCGAGCTCGTGATTTGGGAGCTAGACAGTTAATAATATGATCACTCATCGTATAAAACACTCGAACGAAACCACTCTCAGGTTTTAACAAGGAGGGTGGATTGTACCATCATCCCGATTGGAAAAGTCGGTGGTCAGGAGCTTATAGGACACAGAAAGTCAAATTGGTTTTTTCTATTTTTTTTTCTATTTTGTTTTTGTTTGTTTACTCTTCCTACACAACCGAATTACCAGGAAATGTTACAGGGCTTGCTCATCTGCATATTATGTGATACGGGATGGATACTTACGGGATGATCTAACCAATTATGTGAGAGCAGTATGTAAACACTTGGCGACCAATTACTGAACCCTGTTAGACACCCTACGGTGAGCTAATACCGACCATGCATGTTTTAATTACTCAAATATGACTGGATCCAATATGAATCTCTTAGTTCTGTATAAAATAGGGTCAAATAAAGAGGGAACCCAACGACTTTTAACCGAAGAGAAGGGGAACGCGAAAAAAGTATTAAAAAATGAACTTCCCTATCCCTCCCACTGTCGTAAATACAATCTGGGGCTTGTTTTAGCACAGATGTCAGATACAACCTTGGCGAGATAAATACTCCAGTCCAGCTTAAACTCATGCTCCGAACCGACCATCCGTACAATTTGAACCCATACTGGAAGGCTACGAGAATTTGGCCAGGAGTCGTTGCTCCTTCAAGCAATGCGATGTACGACGCCGCATCCGTACTGTCTTTACCAGTGCCGTAAGTGACTTGATCGTAATTGACCTCAGTGGAAATCCTGAGCAAAATCAATTGCACTACTCATATAACATCATCACATCATCACCTCCACACATACACCACACCACCACCATCATCATCATCATCATCACATCATCAGTGGCATCATCATCACATCATCGTCATCCATCATCGACATCGTTGCATCACAAGCATCATCATATAACCTACATCATCATCATCACATCATCATCGTCGTCGTCGTCGGCATCATCATCCATCATGCATCATACATGCATCATCTCCGTTGTCATCGACATGGACATCGTCGTCATCATCAATCAATACATCGTCGTCCGTCGTCATTTGCTTAAGTCCCGTCTATGTCTGTCCCAGCCACTTTTTGTGCTTTTCTCTCTCGTCTCTCTTTCTCTCTCTCTCCGCCATCTCGACGGCCTCCATCCTTTCTCTCCTGTTGTTTTCTCTTCTTCTCACTATTCCACGTTTAATTTGGGTAGGGGTTTATCAATGGGCATGAGTCACATTATGTCATATTTTGGATTTTAAATATTTCGTTGAATTTCTAATTCCGCAGTGTAATAATTAGAACCTAAATCACACCACATGACATCCTTTAACAAAACTCTTTATAAAAACACCCCATTTGGAGTGGAACCCAAAAAAGCACTTTGGGCATATTTTTGATTATTGGGCGTTCACCAATTGTGTTCACCGGAAAAAAGTCACTTTTATCATTAACGGGTTTCGAACCGTTTTTTTCACTTAAAGTGTTTGTCAGAGAAAACCCCGTGATGGCGGGAAGGATGAAGGTTGGACAAATCCTCCATATTGGTCATATGAATCTATATTGAGGTTTTATTCTTTCAGGACATTAATAATTTCAGCCTACCAGAAGCAGTGTTTCTAGACAAAAATACCATATTTTTTGCCCTATTTTCAAAAAATCACTTATAGCCGAATACATGGCATATTGCTTTTTAAACTGTAACACTGATATTCTGTTATGTCTGACACTGATATTCATACATAGTTTCAATAACCTCATAGAGCATGTGTAGCACATATTTTTTTTTTACTCTTCATCAATTGAGTATTGGAGGAATGTTTACATAATGAACCCGATTTGTGTCATTTTTGCGTTAAAATAGTATTAAAATTGGAGCCATCGTATTTTTCACAGGCAGTCACCCAGGAGAAATAAATATATGTCATACATAACCTTTGGTATTACTTTGCAAAATATAAAAAATCACCATTGGGTTTTTGCCCCCTTATGTAAATACACAATTTTAAAAGTTAATCCGCGTAATTTAATTTTAAAAACACCAAAATTGATTTTTTAGTTTTTTTGTTTTTTTTTAAAGCTCAGATTAGTGCTTATATTACTGGTCACACTATGATGGCCATTCACTAAACTTATTTTACACAATCACACACCACCATACACACACATCGCCACACCCCTATCAACACCACACACACAACACACACACACATATCTCCATACGCACACTTGTAAGTAGATTTTCAGTAAAATTACTACAGTTCAAAGTTGCTCCAACCGATTACAACATAATTCTCTGTGTAACAGGCCACTACCGACATACCTTAATTCCAAAATTACATATGAACACACCCTTTTTAATGTAAAGGGTACAGTAACTAAGGGCTACTTTAGCATTTTGACTTTAAATTTTATGTTTGTGTCGTCTGCAAGATGGCACACATGGATTGCTTTGGTAGTGTGGGTATTCGTCTGTCTGTGGTAAAAATGTTAAGCCTAGACATAATTACCCACTGAGTTTCCACATATTTTAATGACAGCTCTGCATGTAATGGTCCTTGGGTAGTGCCCCACAAGTGTACCGCCTCTCAAAAGTGGGGTCACTGGTCTTCTAGAGAGTCGTGGCCCAAAGTGGTCAGAAATTATCAATTGCTTTGTGTGTTATGTCCATCAATTTTCATGACACTTGAATTCAATTCAATGATCCTTTTAGCCTGTCCTATGTGTTGTGACTTAGTGACCTTGTGAACTCATGTGACCTTTTCCCCATTCAAAAACGCCGATGGCAGAAGAGCGTCCGTTCCGTGAACGCTGTAATTTTTTTATCATGAGTTAACTCTAGTACAATTTAACTGTAGGCAAGATCGTTTGCACCACATCAAACTACACTAGAGAGCCCTCCCTCTCCCCGGCAATTTGAAACATTAACTGAAATGCTCTTTAAGACTGCCCCCAACTGATTGGCGGGGTGGAGTTAAGTGTTGTGTTGGCATTCAGCTTTATATTAATATGCCTACTTCATTGCAATCTCAATGGTACCATTTGGCCTCATGCATGTCAAAGGTATCACAGGTGGAACTAATTTGACCGGTGTAAATTGAGATATATCCTCCGGGAGCCATTATAGTCCGGGCTCCAATTAGTTATTTTGCGCACATGTCACAATTTCACAGAAACAACATGGCCTATGATTCCTACCAATCAACTATATGTTTTTGCCCCTGAAAATATATGTCGCCCGCCCCCCCCCCCCTCCCTTTCTGTAGAGGATTCCTTGGGTTAATCCCAGAGTATTGGAATATCAGCAAATCAAAACAAAAAGCTTATCAGATAAACTGGCAATCAAGGCAATCGACCATGGGCCTTGTTCATTAATACGGTAATATTTTAGCTAGTTATTACAGCTCACATAACAAAGAGCCCCCCTCCCCCTGTCAGATTTGTTAAGAGTGCGGTCCGCAATAAACCACCTGAAATTTCCCTCCCTAATTGATGAAGATGAAGGTTCTTGAAAACTCTTGATATTTTTTTCTATGGTATGTTTGGATTTGAAACATTTCACTTGGTGGAATAATTTCCCTCTTACACATACCAGTGTTTCTAGATCATCTTGCCTGGATTTTGCCAATTTCATTCAGCATTTTTTGAGGATTTTAAATACCTCTTATTTAGTATTTTCATATACTTCTTATTATATTGGCACGATAAGCCCTCATATTGCAGAATAGTTATCTATTTATATTTTTTGTAAATGCATATTTAAAAAAATGTGGTGTTTATTATGCATGTCTTCAGTGTTTCTATTTTGTGTAAACATGTTAAAATGGCGATTTTTTTAACAAAAAAATGTCTTTTTTAATTGACGTTTTTCTTTCGCGCAGTATTTCTCTCTTCAAACTGGTATGGAGTACAAGTCTAAGGCTGTCCAAGAAATATAAATTTTCAGTTGGGTTTTTCATTGTAGTTCGGAAATTCCATTTTATTTGTTAACCCTCAATCTGACTCCATCCTTTTGAACCCCTTCAGCAAGGGGTGGCTACCACCCTCCGGGATTCCTCCTTATTCAGCAACCCCTGGTTTTTTCTTAGCGTTTTTGGTACCGATGGCGAGCTCTTGTCTCTCTCCTTACATTGATACAGTGAAACAAATGAGTAAGCCAACATACCCTCGTATAATGTCCACAATCGGGAATGAAATGACATAGATATACCACAGGGTATCATGGCAAAAAATCAATTTTAACAAATCAAAGAAGTAGGAATCGCAGATTTGCGATTTAAATCATAATTTATGTTTATTTAAAAACCTTGTCAGTGGAATTAGCATGACAAATATAGTTGAACATTTAGTTTACAGTACCTACACATACGAATATCAAACAAACAAATCTGACAAGGGAGGGGGGCTCTTTGTGAGCTTAAATACTTAGCTGAAATATTACCGTATTATGACAGGCCAAGGGTCGTTGCTTGTGATTTGCCAGGTTATCGCTAATCTTTTTGTTTTGATTTTATGTATTAATTCAAACATCTTGGAATAACCCAAGAAATCCTCTACAAAAGGGAGGGGGCATCTATTTCAGGGCAAACATATATTGAATTTGTTAGGTACATCATAGGCCTATGTTGTTTCAAACTGTAAATTGGCGCATGTGCGCAAAATTACTAATTCCATAGGGGAAAAGAGGTGGCAAACATTCCCCACATACGGGGGAAGCTGCTGCCTGCTCCCCCCCCCCAAGAAACACCTATTTTGTGGATACTTTTCATCATTAAAATAGTTTGGCCAGTGAAGTTATGCCTAATGTGTTAAAGTAAGTGGTCCAAGTTACCACAGCGAATGAAGTAACTTTGTTCTATCAGTAAAAAATCTCGAACTATTTTGTACGGAAACAAATTGTGCGAAATGAAAAGGTCATAGATGCTGTCAAACTACAATCCCTGTATGAAATTTTATAGTACAGCCGCCTCATAGTCCACCTACATTGGTAAAGAATAGAGCCCTCGATTCGTTGACGCTTTATTTTCCGTTGGTCATATAGGGGAGCCCCGGACATAATGGCTCCCGGAAGATTATAGCTATTTTACAAAATACCGGTCCAATCTAGTTCCCACCTGTGATACATTTTACATGATGCAGGCGTATGGCACCTTTGAATTGCACTGAAGGTAGGCATATAATATAAAGCTTAAGCAAACCCTACACGTAACTCCCCCCTGCCAATCACTGTTGGGCAGCTTAAAGAGATTTCAGTTAATGTTTCAACATTGTTCCGGGGAGGGGATGGCTATTTATCGTGATGTGTGCAAACGATCCTTGTCCTACGGGACAGGGTAGTAAGTTAAAATCATGATAAAAAAATTATCAGCGTTCATGGACGGACGCTTCTTCTGCCATCGCGTTTTTTGAATGGGGACAAAGTCCATGAGGTCACAAGGTCACTAAGGGCACCAACACATAGGACAGGCTAACCAAGGATCATTGAATTCAAGTGTCATAAAATTGATTGACATAATACCGCCAATCACTTTGATTATTCTGACCACTTTGGGGCCAACTTTGAACTGTAGTATTTTTACTCAAATCTACTTTCAAGTGTGTGTATGGAGATGTTTGTGTGTTGTGTGTGTGTGGTGGGGGGTGGATGGGGCTGGGCGATGTGTGTGTGTGGTGAATTGGATTGTGTAAATAATTTAGTGTATGGCCATCATAGTTATTATTTTGTATCTGACCATAATAAAGCCTATTTAGCTTAAAAGAGCATGTTTTAAGGGTGCATTTAAATGCGTTTAAAATTAAATACGTGGTATACACTTAAATTGTGTTATTACATAAGGGGGCAAAACCCCCCCCCCCCCAAATATCCACCCCCCCCCCCCCCAATGTGAATTTTTTTATATTTTGCAAAGTAATACCAAAGTTAGTATGACATATATTTAATTTATCCTGGGTGTCTTCCTGTGAAAAATACGATGGTCCAATTGTTAATACTATTTTAACGCAAAAATGAACAAAAATCGGGTTCATTATGTAAGCATTCCCCCAATACTATTGATGCATAGTAAAAAAAAATATGTGCTACACATGCCTATGTGGTTATTGAAACTATTTTGAATCAGGTCAGACATAACATAATATCATGTTACAGTTTAAAAAGCACTATGCCATGTATTTTTTCGGCTAAGGTTATTTTTAAAAATAGTAATGCAAAATATGGTATTTTCTGTCTAGAAACAAACACTGCTCATGGTAGATGAAATTATTACTGTCATGAAAGACTAACCCATCGATATAGAGTTCAATGACAATATGAAGGACTTTGTCCAACCTTCATCTTCCCCCGCCATCAGGTGGTTTTCTGACAAACACTCTTAAGTGTATCTCAGCCAGTACCTGTCAACTTACTGTATCATAGCGCTTTCGCAAGTTAACGATACGGATATGAGCACGGATACGTCATCACTTTTTGCGTTCCATGGAAGTGGTACTCCGTAATTCAAGCGTCACTGGCACATTTCGACAAAATATGAAATTTCTTCAAATTGCTCTCAAATGATAGTCTAGTCCCTTGGTTAAGAACAGAGATATATTTTACACATAAAAAGAACATACCCCAAAAACAGATAGGGATCATTGATATGAGGATAAAGACATCCAGGAATTTTAGGCCAACTTTTAAGTTTTCGCATAACTTTCTTCAACAATGTGTATATTACATGAGATTTTGACTCTACTCACTGATATTAAAACTCAAAGTTATAGACCGGTGCAACTGTGCATAGCGTGGGAAACATTCATACGGAGTGTCGTGTTCTTGGTTAAACGCCATTTTTGTCGTCTGTTGAATTTCCGCGTCGCCCTTGCGACGTTAAATTACAAAATCGTTTCCGTTATATCCATAAGGAAGCGGATTTGGTTAACATTTCGGTGGCGGCTTTTTGTATATACAGTCTTTACAGGACCATGCAAAAATATCGTATTTTGAAATCTTGAGGGCGACACTATTTTTCAAATGTGCCAGTGTCCCTCTTTAACACGCATGATTTTGATATAAGGCAAAAAAAAAAATGTTTGATTGTCCTCTCCCCGAACCGCCCGAATTTTGGAAATCAGTAAAAAGTTTTTTTTTTCTGTTAACTGTGCAAAGAATACGACCTAATTTTGAAAATTCCAAAACCAAAAACGTTTTTTTTCAATTTTAACTTTCAAAAAAATGTAAAAAAATGATGTTTAAAAAAGTTTCTCTTACATGTTAGTTGGGTTTAATATGTACAAAGAATCATTTTTCATGTAAGATCAACTTGATTTTAGTGTTTGATTAACGTATTATACGAACAGACATGTTTCAATACATTGCTATTGACATTTAAAAAAATAAAATTAAAAAAAGTTTTATTTTCCGACCGTCCGACCCGACCTCAACTCAAAAGTATCTATGGACAATCAAACAATTTTTTTTGGCCTAATTAAGTGGCGGAGTCTGCTGAGATACACGTAAGTGAAAAACGGTTACCATTCTGAACCATCTCAGTGGAAAGGTTAGCCTCACTCTCTAATCTTGAAGTTGATTCTAGAGGATTTTGTTCCGCTGAACAAATTAGTGAACGCCAATAATTAAAAAAAAATGTGGCGAAAGTCCCTTCCCGGGGGTTCCATCTCCCAAGGGTGGTTTTTACTAAAATGGTTAGGAAGGTCATGTTATTTTAGGTGTCTAATCATACATTTCCGGAATGAGCCATTCACCGGAAAACTATATTCCCAAAAATTATGCTTATGAATCTCTTCCTGGGTGTTCAAACTCCGGGACAGTGCAATTTAAATGAAAAGGGTTTGGGATGTCCAAGTAACATAATTTTAATTGTTTTAATTATCAACGATTTCTTATCATTGAAATTCAACCGACTATTTTATAAGTCCCAAAAATGCACAAAAAAGTGCTGATCCGGGGGGCTCAAAGGGTGTAGGGGTGGTTTTTTAACAAAAGGGTTGGGTAATGTCAGATTTAACTTGGATATAGGTATCTATTTAACATTTCCGACTATTAGAATTTACCTAATATTTTAAAATTAGCTCAAATGCTTTTCCCGGAGTGGGCAAGAAAGGTTATTTTGAATTTCTCATCGCCGAAAATGTAATTTTAACACAAATCAGTAAATAAGACATCCATAACCCTTTTAGTTACATCCCCCGCTCCCCGTTTGGATTGAAACCGCGAAGGCAGCTTTGGGTCCCCCCGGAACAGCATTTTGGGGGACATTAAAATAGTCAAGTTGACTTAACGATTATATAAAAATGTATAATTTTTATCATAATAACGTTATGTTAATTGGATATTCCCAACCCTTTCATTAAAAACTACCCTTCCCCGAGTGGCACCCCCGGAAAAGCATTTTAAGTCATATCTTGCATTATTAAAATGTTTTTTTAATTCTAATTCCCGAAGAGTTTAAGTACACCTAATCACATGGGGGAATAATGGCATCCCTAACGCCTTGCTATAAAAAAAAAAAAAACTTTTGAGAGTGGTACCAAAGCCCCCCCGGAACTTATTTTTGGGGACTTAAAAAAATTCAGTGGAATTCGATGTAAGGAAATGTGTGATTTGACCATAAGATTATGTTAATTGCATATTTACAAACCTTTCATTTAAAATAACGCCCTACTCCGGATGGCAACCCGGAAGCGCCTTTAAACAATTTTTGTTAGGATTTTAAAATTATTTTTGTTTTGAAGTTTTATTTGCTTGGAAGTGTATCAGTAGAATCTAAATCCACATAAATTGACAGTCTCAACCGTTTTAATAAAACACTCCCTTTTATGAGTGGACTCCCCCCCCCCCCGAAAACCTTTTAAAGGCCTATTTGAATTATCGGCGTTTACCGTCTTGGAAAAACTCAGAATCAAGTTTAGAAGTAATGCAAAGATTTCTAAAGAAAATAGGCCACTCCCCCTATTGTTGTGTAACGGAAGTGGACTTTAATGGGGAAGGGACGGGCCCTATGTCTGGTAGGTAAAAAGCGCCAACATCACACATATTTCACTGTGTGGCGCAATGGGCGGCTAAGTTCAAATGTAACGTGCTATTTTTGTGTATTGCTTTCACTAATTTAATTATCGAGATTAATGACAATTTTCAGTTTGCAAATTCCTAAAGCCAAAGGAGACAGAATGTTATATGTTGTATTTGTTTTAGCATTGCAGGACATAAGAAATCGCAACCTCGTCCCTTTGCCCCGTCTTTTCCACCACAAACGTGCTTGTGTTAAACCAGCAGCAAGTTCAACCGCGTCGTCGGCCCCCGGTTCTTGCTACGTTCAGGAGTAGCGCCATCTGCGTTCTTGTAGTAATTTGGCTGCACGACAAAGCGGTTACAAAAATAATCGTTTCCGTGTAAATAGGGACAGTGTCCTATCTTCGCGTTAATAACTTTGGTAATGTCAACATTTCCGCACTTGAGCGTGGTTGTGAGACCCATGCAACTTTTAATCATTTTGTATGACACCGCCGCTGCAGTCGATGATACTGAACGCTAACGCACTGCGAAACTAAGGATTTATTGCGCAGCCACGTGAACTGTTACGGACGCTATCATATCCGTTACCGTATCCGTATCCGTGACTGCGAAACGTCTCTACACAAATAGCGTATTATGGTTACGCGCAAAAAACCGAGTGACCGTGATCCGTTCTACATATTGTATACGGACCTTGCGAAAACCTCTCTATTATAATAAAATTAGTACTGTATGCTTACAGATCAAGGTTCAATTTCAAAATAAAAACGCCCATGCCCTGAGATTTTGTCTTATGATGTGAAAAATCATCTGATTAAAATTTTGAAAGTTAAAGGTATACAGTCGCTACAAAAAACCACGGCGCCATCATTGATCATTTCTTCAAAATTAATGACCGTTATCAAACATTCGGCTTTGTTTGATTGCATTTTATGTATTCATTACTTCATTTAAATACATGTACTTTTATAGGTCTGATTATTACAAAGATACGAAACATTATACCATTTATTGAGAGAGTACCGTCTCCTTAATTTAGTCGGTGCTTCCGACAGATATTTTCTTATCGATGTCACAGAAGAGAATGTTTATGGGTCATCTGTACATACATACGTAAAATGAAGTGAACCGTGTGAAAAATAATACTAGAATAAATAGACTGTAATGTGACTTTCCAAACCTCAAGTGATAAAAAGGTGATTAGGATGGTTACGTTTATCAGGAGCGTAGAGTCAAAATCATCTGAAAGTCAAAGTATATCTTTTTAAAATTAGTCGAGATTTGGTAATTTGAACAGGTATTCCTCTTTGACCCATTTGGAGCAATGGAACATTGTCAGGACTTCAGAATACTCATCATA
Organism: Ophioderma brevispina; assembly: GCA_023653785.1. Lineage (NCBI taxonomy): Eukaryota > Metazoa > Echinodermata > Ophiuroidea > Amphilepidida > Ophiodermatidae > Ophioderma > Ophioderma brevispina. The sequence goes on from JAMKCH010085184.1 coordinate 93,176, forward strand.
AGTAGCTTCACAAATCTACATTACAAACGCGATTAAGACGTGTACCGTATACCTCACATGAACACTATATTCTGAATTTGGCGCATTGGGATCTTCACAAGATCCAACTTTTCCAGATAAGTCGATGATGTATACGCAATCCAGATAGTGCTCATACTCCAGCGGGTAGTTTGGAGATAGATGAAGCCGAACTTTTCTGTGGACGTTCCACCACATACCAATGCTAAGAGAGAGAGAGAGAGCCACACAAGACATAAACCGATACAAAGAGAGAGACGGCAGGGCAGAGTGAGAGACAATATAGACATAAACGGGCGGGACAGAAAAGAAAAGAGAAAAATATATTCCATAGAGAGTGATAGAAAAGTAACAGAGACAAGAGGCAAATTCGCGGAAAAGGACAGAAGGAGTGGACGAGGGCGCAGAGATGAAGAAAGAAAGAAAGTTAGAGAAATAATTTAAAAAATATGTTGAAAGAGACAGGCACAGATTATGAAGGAGATATGTATTATGACAGTGAGGGTGGAGACCGACAGACAGCAACAAACATGACGATATGGTAAACAGTGAAGCGATAAAAAGCAAACAGAAGAGAGAGAAATAATGAATAAAAGTCCTCCCATTAAATGCGAGTACACACACTTTGAACATGCACTCTTTTAAAAGAGACACGAAACATTTCCAGAAAGAAGCGGTCCCCAATTTTTATCGAACAATGTTTTTTTCATATTTGGAATGCTTTATACCAATAACCTATTATTAGACACACATTAAGTGAATAAGCCGTAATACGGCCTGTCTTTATTTAATAAGATGATGAATTCGGTGCACGACAGAAATCAAAAGGTTTTCTATAGGGAAGATTACGATAGCAGGCAAGTTCAAATAATGTTTTGGCGGTTTTTTTTGTACTTTTTGTTGTCCAATAAACTTTCGAAACGTTCCCGTGGTGGTGTATGACCGATCCAGTGCAATTGAAAGAAATTCGTATTAACACTCAAAATCTCCAAAAATAAACAGGCAGTAACCATAATGCTGCCGAAAGATAAAGACAAAACTCATCAGTGTTAAAATCACGCAACACACTGACAGACAACACGCACCCAGACCACACACATACGCAGAGTATATACTTCATCCTCATCATATCGACCGCAGTCGACCATCATCATCACTAATCAGACTCATCATAGCAAGATTTCCAAGCTTTACGGTCCTCCATGAGACAGGCAAGTTCATATGTCTTCTCTAAGCGGTGTCGCTCAATAAGACCTGAGTGACGTAGGTTTTTTGTTTCATGACCCGACGATCCATGTCTGGGTTCCCAAGCTAATCTGCTTCCTGCCTCTCTGTTTGACGATAAAAATGGCCGGCAGCAGCCAATCTGCGATGTCTTATTTTAGAGGTGACTTTGGAATATCGCCATACCGCTCCATGTTTTGTACTTTTGTCCATCCCAACTGATTATTATTGCAGCTCTAAGTAAAAATCTGGTGTAAGCATCCATCCAACGTCTTTTCAGGTTTGTTTGTCCACAGTCCATGTTTCTGAACCTAAATAAGTACTGGCTTCTACCAGTGTTTGAAGATGTTAACTTTGAGATGTCGAGGTGGTCGATTCCGATCTTTTGTCACTTATTGATGATTTCCAAGCAAGTCACTTTCTGACATGAATGTCCTGGCTTGTCGATGCCCTCCCACGCACCACATATTTAATGTCCTGGACTTTTGAAGTTTGCTGCCATTCAGGTTACAGATTGGTGTCATCAGATGACTGATTGAAACTCATATACTGGTTTTTTGGGCATGAATATGAATCCGGCAAGCTTTTCCCTGCTTGTCTTTTCCAAGGCAACAGAAGTTCCTGATCTTGATCCACTGTATCAGATAACAGTGCTAGGTCATCGCAAACCAAGGTCTTGTTATGGTTTGCTTTTCACTTCTCCTAGACTGTCTTGGTATGATGGAAATCCATATCTTTAAGCCTTGTCTCTTGTTGCGTGGTGATGGCAAGTGGTCGAGAACTTTATGATAGGAAAGGAGCAAGTGTGTCCCCTGTAACAACCCGCGCCTGGATATCAAGATTTTCTGTTTCCCTCTGGAGATATGACCTTGGGCCCTAGTGGTGTCATACATATTGCTGTTGGCTGAGACAATTTTCTCAGGGATGCCGTAGGATGCGTATCTTGCACATTTTGACTCGATGGATGATGTCAAAAGCCTTTTCGTAACTCAACGAAGTCAAGACTACCTGGTAGTTTCCTCCTCCGGGCTTGACCCCTCTAGAAGGCAACAAAGAGCCAGAATTTGACCAACATTTCCTCTTCCTTATCGAAGCCACTTTTTGGTTGACCCTAAGGTATATACCTTGTGTGTCACTTGCTTGTGTGACTTTCACAAATACGTCTTTGTGCGTTTATGTACAACTTACTTTGTATAGCTTTCATCTAATATTCTTTCTGCTTTGTGACTTTGGCCAAAACCACTAAACGTGCCATCTAAGCTCCTCTACACTACAACCCCCTCCCCCTTCGCTTGAAGACCCCTTGCTTTTCCCTGACACATAAGAAAAAAACACACAAAAAATTTTTAACATGTTATTTTGTATTTTAATATCATACTTGAAACACAAACAAACAAGGTTCCAGGTTGAGCATTTTCTATGCAAGTGAGCCAATTAAAAGTGCATTTCGGGATTCCAGCACCTTCTTTTTTTATATTGCACTAGATATCCTTGAGAAAAGCTTATTCACAAAGTTTGAGTTTTATTCCGATCGTGCGGTTTTGTGTTATCGGCAATTGCTTGTTTTCCCAGTACCCCATAGGCCACCGTGTTGTAATTTCGTCCCGTTTAAACGGACAGAAAATACAAAATTGCGGATTTCTTCTTACATATACGACCGAATTTGCACGTAAGAATAGGGGTACACGTGATTACTAAGGCTATAGTGGTACATATAATTAAAAATCTCAACTTTTGCGAGGTAAGTCGGGGGGACAGATCGGATCACGAAATTAACATTACTACCTGCTTCTAGGCAAGGTCCATAGATAAACATTAGAACACAATGTTACAACTGACAGCTTCCCCATGGTAAATGAACTACGTTTTGAACTACAAATGATTTTTTCCGAATGTTAATTAAGCAGGGTGAGTGAACACAGGCTTCTATCCTTTTTGTGGTCAAATGTATCAAGTACTGACTGCATTGACTGAGTTGATTTCTTCTTTCGATGGGCGTTATTAACCCGTGCTGTGGCCACCCACTGTGGGTTTAACGACAATTAAATCTTTGCATCATAGAATCGGTAACAAAGATTTACTTTCATATTAAATAAACATTATTGAAATCATCAGTAAATCCAAAGTATCCTAGATATGACCTTCACGCAAAACGTCCTAAATTTTGGGAATATTATTTTTACAACCTATCAGCTTTTCGACATTCTTTTTATTGATTTTTGTTCTTGTTTTGTTTTTCTTGTTTTTTTTTGTTTTTTTGTTTTTTTTTTAATTTCTTGATTTGTTTTTTTTTCTTGGATATGTCCCAAAGTAACAACCAGAATTTTAGGTAAGGGTTGCCTGTTAAACAAAATTCATCACGTGGTTTAAAATTTTAAACAAACCTGTTTTTTTTTTAAACAACTCGCTCAACCTTGTTTAAAATTAAGCAACTTGTTTCAAAATTAAAACCAATTGTTTAATTTTTAAACAACTTGTTTAAAAATTAAACAACTTGTTTTTAAAAATTCAACAACTTGTTTAAAATTAAACAACTTTTTTAAAAGTTAAGAATCAGGTTGTTTAAAAAATTTTTTAAACAAGTTGTTTAATTTGACGGGTTTTAGGACAGGGGAGGTTGAGCGATGACCATTGTAAACAGCCATGTTTGGTTAATAGATTGCGAGTTGTTTAAAAAATGTTAAAACTTATACAACCTTGTTTAAGACGACCTGTTACGACAACAAACTAAACAATGTTGTTTAAAACGTACAACAACGTTGTTTAAAAATTTAAACAACAGCACTTTAAACAACCCTCTTTTTAAACAGCAAAATTTTAAACAGTGTTTTAACGGTGTGGGTACTTGCTTGCTTGTTTGTTGTTTGTTTTGTTTTTGTTTTCTTTGGTTATGTATCTGTTTCTGTTTATGTTTATACTCGATTCTTTTTTTTTCAAAGTTTGGACTTCGAAACGAATGATTTGATGATGTGTAGCTACAGAAAGGCAAATTTCCCCAATTTGGAAAGACATAGGATTTAAAAAACTGGAAGTTTCTGGTAAAGTTGCGGTCTTTAAGGGGGATGACCCGATTTAAGTATATAACGTTTTCATCTTGATAGAATGGCCTTCACTCCACAACCCTATCTGTAAAGTTTCGTGCCAATATTTCAATCCGTTTTGATGCGAGAGCAAAAACGTGATTTTGTAAGCCCCATAGAGTACTCTATAAATATGGCACATTTTCGCTCATAATTTCCAAACTAAACATCAAATAGTCCTGGGATTTCGCAGGGTAAATAAAAAAATAGTAGCGTTCTTCAGATGCTAAAATTTCGACCATGCACTTCCAGTAAAATCTGGAGTTCTGGGAATGATACTAAATCGGGCCATGGATCTTTTAGAGTTGCAAATGCTTGAACTGGGCCTAACGAACTGTCTTTAGGAGTCTTGACCGCTGCACATATCTCCCGACATATTTTATTTTTCATTTTTTATATGTTCCGACATATGTTGTTTTTTTTCATATCCCACTGAAGGTCAGTGCTTCATCCAGGGGATATACAAGTTTAACTCGCAATGGTTTTTCCTTTGACCATTAAAAGTTTGTTTATTTTCATAGATTCGCGGCCATTGTCTCCAATTACTTACAAATCAATTTCAGCGTCCCTAAAATTATGAGCACATTTACCTGTGAATGGATTCCCGTAGAGAAAGGTCACAGATCGCTTCCACAATAATAATACAGCCACAATGGGTTCATTTTGATTCTGATTTTCAAAACGTTTGCATCCTACAAGTTTGGTTCCTAGAAAGTGTCATGCAATGATGATGTTTTCTCCCCAACTGAAGCATATCACCAAAAAACATCTGATTACAAATTTTGAGCTAAATCAGCTTGGATAGAATTTGGGCCAGCCGTTTGGATAGTGCAAGCAAAAATGTGTACCATGTTAGCCCATATTCAGCAATGGTCGACCATACTAGTGGGGGACTGACCTGCACAGGTCTCATGTGAGTGTGCAAATATGAATAAAATTGTGAATTTTGTGCACAAGTGACTTTATTTAAAATTTTCATGATGAGTTAAAAAAGAAATGATGGAAGCACTTGCCATGCCTCTTTAATGGTCCCCAGCTTGGGTATTAAGGTTACACGGGGGTAAACATTTTCAAATCTTCCGATTGTGTTGAGAAGCACACCATTATGTTTGTCTGATTAAAAGGATTCCACACCATGATGTTTGTCTGATTACAAAGTGTATACTACCTATGGCTTATAATTTGGAATTATGGGGTAAAAACTGTAAAATGGTAAAAAAGACAATTTTGGTGTACAGGAGTCGAAAATTAAAAGTGGTTCCAATTTTTGTAAAACGTGGTTCAATTTGCTGGTTCAGCTCATAGAATGAAGTATAGGAATAGTTTTGACTATCTTACGCAGATCTTACGTGTTTGTTTATTAACCAAAATGGCGAATTAAGTCAACTGCCATTGACAGCTATTGGATTTTGACATTCTGGTTGAGTGAAAAGGTGAGGTGAAAGAATTAGTTAAACATCACATTTGAACAGATTTGAAATTCTTCAAAAAGGAATTAACTTGCGAAAGATGCAAAAACACTGAATTACGTAATTGTGGAAATTATCTTCAGTAAGTTCTGGCTTTAAGACTTTAAGGGTATAACATTCGATATACTGTTGCTTTTTTTAGAAGAGAATCATGACCGTACAGCAACCTCCAATTTAATAGTTTGGAGGAGAGAGTTTTTATGGTCTTGACGCATATCACGAAACACAAAGTCCTACCGACACCTTTACACTTTGGTTCCAAATTCAAATTTGTATTGACTTCAACAATTAGTTAAAGACACTATCAGTGATTCACTTGAAAGAGTCGAAATATTTGAAATTTGCAGAAATGTCTTAAGAGTGAAGAATGTTATTTTTTCGATTGATAAATTGACAGAAAAGGACGAAAACAGCGGTGTTCAAAGATCTGAATCTCCATTCATTTACGTGTTATCCGTACGGACAATAATGAGTTGCTTTTAGCTTATCATTTGCAGGGGATAACAGATACCAACTTTGTATAAATTCAAAGCTCTATTTCATTGAAACGTGCAATAAATATTTATATTTGTTTATTATTATGAAAAGAAATATTATCATGAATTATTTTGTTGACTATTAAACTTTGTGTCGAGATTTCCTTTGATTATTTAATCTGTGTTTTGTTTCATGTTAGAATTTAGTTTTATGTGGGGTGCATAGGAGCCCATATAATCTGCTAGACTAATTCTAAAAGTTTGGTGAAGAAGGGTAGAAGGGTGCTTAATAAGAATATTTGGGTCCTACCTCTGGGAAATGGGGGAACATTTTAAAATAATGGGGTAAAATTAGTACAGGGGTAAATTGAAATCAAGTCAAATTGTATATAAATACATTAGTCCCCTTAAGGATTAAAAAAGGTATACTTTGTCTTGGTTCTGATCTATAGTTAAACTGGTACAGCCCTATTAAGTTTCAAGATCAACATCGGGTAAAACTTCTCCAGTACCTCGATTTTGTTGAAGTGGTGTCATATTGTTCGTCTTGCCTTATTTTACTATGTTTGACATTCTGTTGCGCAATTAGTAGGCACACAGGGTTCGGCCCTGATCATTTATTAAATATCCGCCATTTAAGATTTTACACCAATTTTCCTAGATTTTGTGGATTTCAATTTTTGGAGTCTTAAAGTAATCCTTATCCAATTATCTTTCATATAAACCATGCCAATGGCTTGTCTTCCACTTAATTTTCTTTCTTCTTATGACAATTTTGTAAAACCATTAAAAACAATACGCTCACGGCCGCCATCTTGGATTTTCATCGAATTTTCATTAATTTGCTAAATTTGTTGCATTTTGAAACCATGGAGGATTTTTTTCTTCAAATTTTCAAGCTTACAAGTAATTGTATGAGAATTTTCTTTCATATAATACAAGGTAAATGCTTGTCTTTGACTTAGTTATCATTTTTGGAATAAATGATCGAGCCGTCTATGTACTCGAAACTCTGTGGGCAAAATGTAACAAGGGTGCACATGGTCTATATAGGGGTCACCAAAACTTGACCTCAAATTGTATACAGAACGGTCACCCAAAGAATTAAAGCATTTCCTGCTTGAGTATGATCATAGCATTAATTTGACACGAGTTTCAACAATCTGAGCATTGCATAATTTTTGCCCAAGGATGACCTTGAACCTTATCAGAGCTTTAGCCGTGTAACTATTACTATAGGTCGGAACACAGACAGACTGTACCTCTTAATCCTTATAACGAGACAAATTACATTGGTGTACATTTAAACATAAATTGACTTGATTTCAAATTTACCCCTGTACTAATTTACCCCCTTATTTTACAATGTTCCCCACATTTCCCCGTGGACCAACAAATTCTGATTCAGCACCCTTCAAACTATAGAAAAACATTATGGGGATTTGGTCCTCCTTCTGCTGTTGGGTCCTCTTTCGGGACATAAAAATGCTCCCAGGCCTTGGTCAGTTCTTTATACCATCTTGGGACTGGACCACATGAGGGGCGGTGGGCTGGGTCTTTGGTTGTTTGTTGCCGGTGTAAGAAACTTGAGTCCCCACGAGAGAGCGTCTTAATTAGCTACCATGACAACACACACTGAATAAACCGTGACCTTGTAGACGATACTACTGGATATTGGCGATGAAATAGGTGATGCATGCATTCATTACTCAATGGAGAACACATTAGGCCTTCTTATCGTGTCCAAACCCATGGTTCTCAAATATGATCCAGCCAGAGATGGGTACATCGTCTGGCTGCTTCACTGAATTCCTCATCCTTGTCTGTGCATTGTTGCTCCAGCAGTGGGCAGACCAAGAGATGTTCCATTGTCTGTGGTGATGTTCCACAACCACAGGTAGTGTCTTGATCTGCTTCCAGGTAGCCCCACTTCTGCGAGGAGACCTTAGATCGGCCAACTGAGTTCTCATCTGTTGAGGTCATCGCCCATTCAGTCCATGAGTCACATTAGATGGCAGCTACGCTCTTGCTGCCTCTACACTACGCCGGATGTCTTGTGGAGCATCCTGCTAGGATGTATAAGTTGGTGTTGGACGAAAGGCATCCTGTGATCAGCCGGCAGGAGGTATTTAAAGCTGGATCAAGCTTCTTGGCAGGTTGATCTTTAGCATACAGGCAAGCATACTCTGCACATAGTAGCACAGTGCTGTGCCGTCGATCTTAGGGTTTGTGGTCGAGCACCCCATCTTGTTTCAAGTGAGTTCAAGAGTTAATTGCGTGAACATCCTTTACTCGGGTCGTCTCTCGATGTGGGTCTTATTAGAAGTATAAGAGAGAGTGCTGTCCAAGTTAAAACTCCTATTGAACAGGGTTAGCACCGTGCTCCAGGGGTTTGTTCCCAGACAGGTAACTTTTAAGCTTGTCCGTTTGGCTTCACTTGCGTATATGTAAAACCAACACCGTCTTGGATGGATTTGCCGTCTATGGTGGTTTTCCTCATAATAAGGCGTGATGCTCCAAATCTTTGGAGAGTCTCTCTTCAACCACTGTGAAGTCGGCATCTTGTGCGCAAGAAGTATTCCAAGATCTCTGATCATAAAACGACAGGTTCCCTGCACTCCAAGGTTGTCTTTGGTATAGATGTTGAACAGGAACGGTGCGAGCACACTCCTTGTGGTAGTCGCATTTCGTGAGCCTACGCCGTCAGTCGGCTCTTCTTCGCTGCTATAGCTGATCAAAGAACATCCTGTTGCCAGCAACCTTTGAATAAGCTCAGTCACTGATGTCCTTGGTGATTTCCAGAATCATATGGAAGAAGAATATATTTAGCTCGTGTAATATCTGCTTATGAAATAATGGTACTGGTTATGTCCTGGACCATGATTCGGGCAAGAATCCTCCCACTGCTGAGTATGATGCTTGGCAGCTCTTCCGCTGAAATGGCTGAGAGGAGGATTATCGAAAAAAAAAAGTTTTGTCTCAGAGAAATGTGAAAAAATCGCAATGCGAAATGCGTATTTTTAGAAAAAATGCTAATGCGAAATGCGTATTTTTTGGGGGTTTGACCCACTTTGTTTCTCATTTTTGTCGGGCGCTTCGCGGCCAAATTTTTTTTTTTCTGAATTCAGAAAAAATTCAAATGATTAAAACCCAAAATATACTATATATATCTATATATATATATATATTCTATATAATAGTATCTATATATCATATATATATATATATATCTATAGATAGGCGAGGAAAATTGGTGGCAATTCATTGTATCAAAAGATCCTCATCAAGGCAAAATATATATGCGAAGAATTGTGACGAGAAAACTAGCAGTCCAATCACATAAATTTATATAGGTCACAGAGATCACGCTTTCGAGAAAAAACAGCTCTTCTTCATGTGCGCACGATGCATGGCCTACAACAAAGTTTTGTGAAACACACAGGAAAAATAATCAGAATACACATGGGGTAGGAAATGATTGAAAAATAATAAGGAAAAGTAAACATGAGGTTACACTAAAAACACAGAACAACGAAACCCTTCCCCACCTTCAATGGATCACAGAAACGGCCAAACAACCAATCCTACTCCCAATGTTTAGTGTTTGTGAGTGAGTGAATATCAATGCAGTGAGTATGATGTGATTAAGGTCGCCATGGCCTAGCGCTACTCGCCTCGTCCCCCAGAAGCCCAGATTTTACCGGAAGTGGTCAACATTTTGGTATCAGAAGAAAGCTACTATTGTTTCTCATTTACCCTGTGAAATCCTTAGGCCAAAGGATGTTGGTGGTGTGTGTGAATCAATATATGCGAAATGTAATCCAATTTGGTCGACCAATATTACTTTTACACGTACTCTATGGGTCGTACGAAACCGTTTTCTGCTCTCACATGACAACGCATTGAAATATCGGTCGCCAAACTTTACAGCTGGGGTTTTTGGGTGAAGGCCAATCTATCAGATGAAACTTCTAATCCTTAATCGGGCCATCCCCTTTAAGTACCCGTGACAATACAAAAGGCATGTGGAACAAAAAGGAAAGAACCAGTTTAAGTCTACTAGAAATGCCTAAGGAAAAATATAATTGAAAAATATTATTCATCACCATTATTTCCAAAGGTGAACGAGTGGTTCGGATTTTGAATCCTCCAAAAGATTCCCCTTTTTTTCCCCCCCGCATGAGAATGATACGATCTGTTTTGTGTGGAATCTGATGTCGATACCAGTAATTTGAGCGTGATTTATGTTTATGCATCAGGTAAGAATTGCTGAATGTTAACATAAGGAAGTTCCTTTTTGTTGTTGCTGAATTTCCGCGCTGCTGGTGTTGTTTGAAAAACGAGTATAAAGAGTGGTGGTCGTCTTACCCGTGTACTGTTGATGACATGTTGGGCAAGTGATAACATAAATGATCCATGAGCTCTTGCAAGTGATGTGACTGGTGATAGGAAAAGACTCCTTGGTGACAGTGCTGGTATTATTTTAGTATCAGTAATGAAGCGATGGAGGACCATTTTTTTTGAGGTACATTTGTAAAAACCATTGGTGTGGTGTGGCTATCGGAGTGTGATCTCTTTCAATTTTGTGGAAGCAACAAGGTGGATCCCGAAGATTGCGCAGGATGTTTGAAAGCAATCTAGAGGTGGTTTCGGGAATCTCTCATTCAAAGATAGGGTGAGTTGTGAAGAATGTGAAGGTGGGATTTGTGACCTGATGAAGATGGGAAAATCTGGGATTGTTTGTGATTACAAGGGGAACCTGTTGGTGGTGATTTTTCCTTGGGTATTGGAGAAGGAGTCACGTTGAGTTCCTCAGGCCCTAATCTGTTTCTCACAAGATTGCGTTTATAACCACGTTTGGGTGAGGTTGGACTTCAAAGTCTCCATTGATGATTCTTCGGGAATCTTCAAGCAATTCTCTACCGGAGTGCCTGACGTAAGCAACACCTTTGAAGGTATGTGGTGGATTAGGATGAAGTGAGGAGAGAGATCTATGAGAGTCAGTGGGTTTGGAGTACAGCTGAGTGGAAATAAATCCAGAGTCGAGATCTGGCAGTGACGTCGAGGAAAGGAACCTTGAAGTGGATGATTCAAAAGTGAAGTTAATAGTGGTATGGAAGGAAATTAGATGGTTATGAAATTCCAGACCAATGTTATCTTCAGAATCAGTCCACATGAAGAATATATCATCTATGAAGCGGATCCATGATTTGGGATAGGGTTTGACAAAGCAGAAGCAAGCATCTTCTTCAAGGTTGCCCATAAACAGATTGGCGTAGCTCGGGGCGAAAACCGTGCCCATCGCATTCCTGTGACTGAATGTAGTGAATGTTATTAAACTGAAGTTATTGGTTTTAAGGACCAATTCCATGAGACGAATTAAATGGTCAGTGGGGGGATTTGTGGACAGTGCGCTTATTGAGTGCAATCTGACATGCTTCAAGACCATCACCATGGGTAATATTAGTGTACAACGAGGACCATCAGCTGTGCATAGCCAGGTACCTGTCATAAATGGAGCTTGTTTTATTCAAAAGAAGAAATACGCCATGCGAAAATGTGTGTGGTATCCTGTATGAAAGAGGGAATTTTCTCAACTAGGGGTCTGAGATGGATGTCGACAAACGGGACAAACCTTGGGTTGTAGGACACGAGCAACTGGAGACGATGGTACGGCCAGGAATGTCCATCCTTATGAATCTGGGCAAAATTATAGGTTGGTCATTGGTACTCTATTTGGACTCCCTTTTTGTGGGTCAGTATGAAATCCTGTCAGAAAGACCTCAAGGAGTTCAAAAGACGTAATGAGATTGAAGGCTCTTTTACCAAAATCCCAAGAAAACTCTGATTCGAATACAGACACGCCCACCTATAAGAAACAGAAACTTCCATTTCACAAAAGAGTACGTGGATGCCGCCTTGTAAACATGCCAGACTTTTGAGTGGTCTTCCCCATTGACCTGGTCTCCACTGATATCATTAAGATGTCTGTCTAAACCAAATCGCTTTAAAGACAATCTAACTAGGGGGGAAGAAATCATTGCGTGATTTCCGCCAACATTCTCAGGTTGTTGTTAAGCCAGCAGATAAGGGTGGAGCCTTGTGGTTCTCAACCGCCAAGATTACATAGCAGAAGGTGAAGACAACTCAATGATCCCATTTATGCGGCTTCATACTGACCCAACAGAAAAAACATCGTAAGATTGTATTGAAAAACGGTTGCAAAGTTAAATAGACGAAAAAAACAAAAAGAGGTTCTTGTTCCAAAAGAGTGCCAATGCCCCAACCTATATTTTTGCCCAGATCCCTAAGCGCGGACATTCCTGGCCGTCATCGTCTCCAGTGCTCGTGTTCCTACACACACAGGTGTCCCAGTTGGGACACACTAACATTGAGGAGTTAGGATGGTTGTTTGCCCGTTTCTGTGATCATTGACAGGTGGTTCGTGTCTGTGTTTGAGTGTACCTCATGAGGTACTTTTACGCTTATTTATGTCAATCCTTTCCTTACACCATGTGGTATTCTGAGTTTATGTTCATGTTGTGTTTCCCACTTTGTTTGTAAGGCATGCTCATTGCGCATCCTGAAGAAGAACTGTTTTTGGAAGCTTGATCTATGGGAAAGATAAAATTTATGTGATTGGACTGCTACGGTTTTTCCTCGTCCAATTTCTTAGCTATATTATAGATATAATATATATATCTATAGATATATAGAGATATATGTAGATATATATCTAGATATTTGTGGATAGAGCTATATATCTATATATACGCGTCAAGACCCATTCTAAAACAAAATGCGCGCGGTCTTCTGCATAAGACCAACTTGTTTTGCCCTTACTTAAGCCGGTAAATGGGAACATGGTGGAAGTAAATTTAACAACAAAAGCGGAAACGGGGGAAATGCATGTACGGTAAAAATACCTGGCAAACTGAGATTGCCAACAGTTTACTGTAAATTTAACGGTTTACCGTATTTTTACGGTATTTTACCGTAAACGTTTATTTTTATGGTTGGTTTACTGGTATCTTCACCATAAAAGTTACGGTCAACCGTAAAATTTGCATGAAATAACCGTAAATATTTGTACGGTTTCGTAAAATACGGGGGATCGTTTAGAGTGTTGATGGGCAAAAGTCAATATTAAATCCATGGGAATTAGCAGTTTTATTTCAAATTGTGGCAAGAAGAAATACTCCATCACCAATGACTTTGTACAATTATCAGAAGGGGTTTGTTTATGATATTTTGAGAAACATCATTTGACATAAGTTTCGAAAAAACCTTGATATGGTTTCTTTATTTGAAAGTAGTAAGCTACATGAATATTGATTTTCTCAGTGGACAGTTGGATAGTGGAAGCTTAGAGCGGCATTTCGTGAGCATGTGCTCACCCCCCGACACTGACATAAAAAAAAGTTGAGACTTTGTTATATCAGTGTTCGGACCGTGTAATTTTAGTCTTTATTTAGTCTGTGCTCGCCAGTTCTCCGAACTTCTACATAATATTTCACAAAAAATTGTGATTGTTTTTATACTCCAGGACCATGGCTTCAGAGGGTCAATAGTCTTCACTGCGTGGACCCCTATCTCTAGAAATAGTAGTCCGTACATTCAATTATTAAGTATGACAATGTTTATATAGTTTAACGGACTATAGGTCTTAAGGAACTATAGTTCCTTTACACCAGTGAGAGAGTAACCATTGTCCCCGACTACTGTAGCTTCTAGCATGATATCACGGCTATTCACCACAATAGGTTGAATGAATGCAGAGGGTAATACGCGTGTGAATAAATGGGTATAAAAAATCAAAAGCTGTCGTCAAACCGCCTGCGTGCGTCTAGCGGCAAGGTCTCTCTCACTTACGATGTGAATTAATCAGGTTCGAGTCCTAGTAGAGTATTTTTATTTTTTATTTTTATTTAATTGTTTTTAATTGCAAGGTTTAAATTTATGTGGCGGAATTGCGGTATGTTTGCGGACCACTAGCCCTAGTTATGATCGTCCCCGGACCATATTACCATTTTTAATTGTCCTGAAGACCAATATTTTCAGGGTATAAATAGACTTTTTTTAAATTTCAGTTCGGGGCTAAGATCGTACCTCATACATCTAGGTAAATTCAGAAGCATGCCTGCAATGAATTGACTAAACCTACGACCATTGAATCTCACAAAATCTCACAAATGCTACAGTGGGGTGCTATTTGTGTAATTTGTAGATTTTTGTACATAAACTGTGATTTTGGTAGATTGTCGTGATTTAAGTAAATTGAACAACGCACATATCCACACATGACGCTCGCGCACACACACACAACATGCCACACCCACAGCCCAAACACACAAATAACACAACGCCACGCCACACACTGCACACACATACACAAATTACCACCACCACGCACACCACCACACGCCAAATAGAAAAAACGAAGGAAATAAGCGAAACGCACAGGGATCGAAGCATTGCAACTATGCAAACATATACAAGAACCAAGTGAGTGGGGTTAGAGTTTTAATAGATTAAAAAATGTCTCAAGTTGTGAGTCTTTATCAATTTGGAACTTAAAATGGAAGTGCATTACTTTAAAATTTGGTCTAACCTATCGCTACAACATAACACGTCATTGTAATGGGCATACACGAACCCTAATTTTAAGATAGCAAAATAATTATTAGAAATATTTGATCCAATATATCTAATAGTATAGGCTTAAAGTAGCTTTAAACAATCAACGGTTAATTGTAATGAGTAAAGTGTGCAGAATGTTTATAAACTATTTAAAGTAATTTCAAATTTAAATAAATATAATTTTTTTTGCTAAAAGGGACTGCCGGTACAAAACACGGAATTCATGCAATAGGAAGTACCTCCTGACGTATTTTCACACACCTTATGTGATTTCTCCCAATTTCTGGGATTCATCTATTCTATTCTTCACACTCCAGTTTCCATTTCTGATATTATTTCGTTGTATATTAAGATTAGCCAGTATTCTCCTTAGGCCTAAATGGCCCCGTTCCTGCTACTCCTACCACTGACGTTTTTGTGTGTGTTTGATGTCATTGATGTAGTTGCTTTTTATGGAAATAAATAAATTGGAATTGGAAGATTTTTATCTTTTTTTTTTTTTTAATATAAATATATACGGCCTAGTGTTTCTATGCCAATTCTGCACGCCGTATGTGTGTAAGGCACTGTAATTAATTCCTACGTTCTATGTGAAGAGGTATACGAAAACTGCATTTTTATACACTAAAATTTTATTCGTAAAGGAGCTTCTATACGAATATTTAGTCTGATATTGAGCGGCGCACTTGTTCTCATTGTGCAGTTAGTGAAATTCGCATTCTGATAGTTCAAATACCATAACACCCAATTAGGCCAATCTGATTGAGTTTGATTTTGGGAAAACCTTCGATCCTAAAAACATCTGTTTTTCATTTTTTTTTGTTTATCTATTTAAATTCATGATCAAATAATTCTTGAATAAAAATAGTAACCTACATGACAATAGGTGAACTGCCAATTTATCATTGTTGACAGAGTTTCTGGATGTATTGAGGTTAAGGGTTTATTCTGATGCCATTGAGTATGTGGTAGAACACACAATTGTACACTCACAGGTCGTTAATAACACACTAAATCTTAAGTGTAAATGTAAAACAAACTCAACCACTATTTGCCAGATAAAATACAGATGCAGATTCCGAGACATAGATGTAGCTATTCCGCAGACAAGGCCTAAATCATAATGGTCAGCTTTCTAGAAAAGCCTAAAATTATCAACATTGTATGCAATTTGCATTCACACAATACTTAATTACACCCTAAACGCATTCCCAACCCCATGCAAGATTTCTATAATTTGACCAAATTTTCCTTTAAAAAATATTCCAAATGTGAAAAAAACGAATGCGAGAAAAATTCGGTTTCTACCTAACAAAAACATACTTTTAAGTTGATGTGATATATTTAATTAATCAATACATAACTAATCAACTAAATTCACAAAAGCAGAAATACCGAACATTAACAAAAAAATTAAAAGGTAGGGGCTGCAAATTTAGCATTTTCTTATATATTCTTTATTTTTTTTATTTTTTTTAATATATCAATTTTTAAGCCATTTCTCTAAGTCATCCGACTCTATGGGCGCACAGTAACAACTTGTCAGTCGTGAGATATATGCCAGGCACTAATCCAGATATGTTATATTGCTAAACAATAGATTTAAATTTAATGATGATTATAGATGGTTGTTTTTTATTATAATTAAAAAAAATTATTATTCTTATTATATTATTATTATTAGTGTATTGTTGTCATTGTTGTTATTGTTGTTATTGCTTGTTTATTTGTATTGTTGTTATTTTGTTATTGTCGTTATGTTAATGTTGTTGCTTCTTGTTATTGTTATTATTATTAGTAGTGTTGTTATTGTTGTTATTGTGTTGTTGGTTATGGTGATTTTATTATTAATTTAGCCTGTGTAGCAGGTTAGGGAAAATTGGGCTATTGTTATGCACTATTAAGACGTTTTCCTCAACTTCCAAAATTGACCCAGAACTACAACTGAAATTTACCATTTTAGTGGATTTTTTTTTTCGCTGTTTTTAGATTATAACTCTGAAAATTTTAGGCTGTATATAGTACAAACTAACCTTTCTGAATCTGTTTGGTTAGACACAATGTGCGCACACTTTTCAACCATGATTGGTAAATGTTTTAAATGTTTGACCCCTGTACAAAACTTGTCTATGGCCCCTCTCTTAAAGTCTGGAATCAGAGATTTCGAAATATTATTTTTTTGTGTAATAAAAAAAATAGGAAATCAGCTAGCAATCTAAAAATAGTAACCTAAAATCCCACAATTCCAAAGTTGAGGATGAATCGGAGTTTTCGTGTTTGCATGCAGTAAACAGTATGTGTAGTATTACGTCCCCATAGGATACTGTGTATAAAAAAACATTCCGAGATCAGGAATTTATAACGAAGTTGTGATTTTCCTATATGAATGAAATCGATTTAAGCTTAACAATTTCAAAACAGTGATTAGTATATTGCCAAGCATATGCTACATGACAAAAAACACGATTTTTGCGAAATGAGGAGCCCTACAGGAGAAATCTTTTGCCTATGCGTCGCCTTTTAAGGCAATCATTTGCAGCACTTGAATGCGCGTTTCAGGGGCGTCCTGTCAGGCTGGTCAAATATTAATCACTCAAAACTATTTGTACTGAGATGTGTTACAAACTGATCTGCACGAGATCCCAGGGTATATTTAGTAGTAGAATGTAGTCGTAATGTAATATGATAGTATGTAGTTGTCTTATGTAGTAGTAGTAGTAGTAGTAGTATGATAGGAGTAGTATGTAGTAGTAGTAGGTAGTAAGTAGTATGTAGTACTAATATGTAGTAGGAGTAGGCATATGTAGTAGCATGTAGTAGTAGTAGTGTAGCGGAGCCCTAGTAGTAGTATGAGTGAGTAGCATGTTGTAGTAGTAGTATGTCAGTAGTAGTTAGTATGTAGTAGTAGCTATCATGTCGTGCGTAGTAGGATAGTAGTTATGCTAGGAGGTAGTAGTGTATAATGTAGTAGCTAGTAGTAGTAGTATGTAGTCGTAGTAGTAGTATGTAGTAGTAGTAGTAGTAGTAGTAGTAGTGAATTAGTAGTAGTAGGAGAAGTAGTAGTATATAATAGTGTAGTGTATGTAGTAGTAGCCAGTAGTAGTAGTCAGTATAAGCTTATGTGTGGGTTACAGGGTTGGGGGAAATGCACTTTCTTATGCACTAATTAAGACGTTGGGGCGCTAAATTTCGTTTCCACTTAACGTTATCGTTTATTGTTGCGCTTATTTGTCAAAGAATATGAATATCTAATTTATGCAAAATTAAAAATAATCCACTAGACAAATAAGGCACATATGATTATTAATTCATTACTTCATTATCGCCTAATGATAATCCTCAAATTTTCCCTAAGTGTCTAAGCGTAATTTAGTATTATGAATAATATTATATATAATAGTCCAACTATGTTACTTTTGACTTATTTGGATATAGCTGACCCCATATGATACGCAACAGTTTAAAGTCAAAGGTCAGCAGGGGTTAATTGTACTTATTGCCAACAAATAATATAATAATTCATTAATTTGTCACTTCCCCATATACTGTGTACACAATGATTATTGAGCATAGGGCATCTAGGGGTACTTTTCAGTCACTGTAGGTCTATAAATGCAATGTGAATTTTAAAGAAAAGGGAAGGAGTGGATCGAGCTTTGGAAAACTTCCCTTCACACATGTGTACCATATTGCCGTCACCCAATTCCCCGTCTTTTATCTCTCCATTCCACCCTCCTATCTTATCTCTTCATACTCTTTCCTTTGTTTCTCCCTGCCTACCTTCTACCTTCTGGTTCTTCCACACCCCGATTATAGCTTCCCTCCGTTCCTCTGCCCAATCCCCTTCCCTCTCCCTTACTTCTTCCCTCTCTCATCTCCACACAATCTTTCCCTCACCTCCCAGTACCCCTGCCTATTCGTCCCACCCCATGCCGAATCCTTCTCCTTTTTTCCCCCCTGCCACCAACCCCCTTCTTTTTTGTGTGCCCCCTTGCTTTCGGTAATGATCATCTCTCCCTGTCTATCCTTCCTTCCCCCATATCCCTTTCATGTCCTCTTCGTTTATTTTATCTCGTACCCACCTTAACTCCCGTCCGTAGGTAAAAGGGATCGTTTCGGACGTCATGTGTGGTTAGGCGGGGACATAATTACGCACTACTCAAATCAGAGTGCTGCTTCAATATAGCCAAAACAGTGGTGGAGATTCTGCCGTTCTTTAATTGTTCGGAGGAGATGACTCCATTCACGAATGCGATAGAACATACCTCTGAAAAATGACAATATGCAGAATCTCCGCCACTGAAAAGTACGTATTACAAGCCTTTTAGGTCACCAAGTGTATTTGAAAATTAAGTCACAATTTCACATAAGGGGAGATTTCATGGACAGAAGAAATAGAGAAAACAAAAAACCTATCAATGTTATGCTTATGTGTCATTCATATTTGTACGCGGTTATTATTTAGGGCTTAAATCCTATGACATGATAGTGTTTATCAAGAGTAGGTCCATTTCTCAATAGAATTCTTGTAACATCTTCGGACTTGGACACACATTCCTAAGAAAGAGGTGTACCAAGGACATGGACAATAATTCCTAAGCACTGGTAGTCCTGGTAGTCGTCACGTCGGCTGGACATTATTGAGACCTTAAGTCCTAGAAATGAGAGTCCGCCATAAAAAACCTGCACAATAATCTCCAAGGAATTATAGTCCACGTTGGAATCGGACACCGATCCCCAAGGAGCTGCAGTCCACTTTAGCAGGGCATTAAAGCTAAGGACTAATTGTCTGCCTACCTTCAGACAAGGACAATAATTCCTAAGGTCAATAGTCCAGTCAGCGAATTAGGACCTATCACTAGGAGCGATAGTCCACCCTGACAGGTCTTTAATCCCTAGAGACTAACGTCCCTACTGTTCGGAAATGGACACTAATTCGTAGACTGGTAGTCCATGTCGGACTTGGATATTTATTCCGAAGGCCTGATAGTCTCTTCGGACTTTCATTCCAACTTGTGGACTTAGATTCCTATAACTCATAGTCCGGGAGACTATAGTTCCTGGCTTTGCACATTCCCCCGGATATTAATAAAACCAGAACCTTAGTGTCTCCGGACTTTGGCTTACAGGGGATATATCTCCTGCCAACACCGGTTTCGAGACCATGTATTTTTCGTCTTATTTAGTTCTGTGCTCGCCAGTTCTCCGAGCTTCTACATAATGTTTTTATATCGTCTGAACCATCAAGCTTTGTATTACACCAGGCGTATACTGCGTATACCATAATCCTAGCGTGATGTACAATTTTTTTAAATCTTTGTCTAATAGGTCTATGTCACCAAAAGTGGACTTTCTTGTCAAATTTCTCTAAATTTGTTTCAAATAAACGGTCGGGTTAAAAAAAAAAGAACTTCAAGATTTGTAAAACACAAAGAAGTAACTTCGGGCTCTGCACGGTAGTAAAATTCAAATCACCTGAATCATGTTTTATAATATTTCAATACTGAGTTACAAATTAAAGTCTTGCCTGTCCGGATCACGTATAGGCTATATCATTTGTGTGGTTTGATGTGGGTTTGATGTTAAAATACTGCCTGGTGAAGACCCTATTAATTATAAAATTCATCTTGAATTTCAATAACATCATTAATTCAAACGTCATTGCAGCCCTGTGTAAAATAATACTTGTGCACTTTGGGGCACTTTTTTCGATCATAAACAGTTAACCAAACATCTTTAAACCCTAAGGTCAGTATGCACAAAGAGTTAGACTGGCGTCTAAAGTTAGACATGGTATAAGTGTAATTTGTCCCACAGAAAAAGGCATTTTCTTTTACACTAAAGGAGGTATTTTGTACAGTTATTTATTGAAATTTGCATTTAAATCTTTCAAATTTGCTATTTACTATAAAAAAGTGTGTGAACTATCAATTTTTTGTCAAAGAAATGGAGTGTCCCACAAAGAGAGTTCCTAGCTACCATAGCAAACATGTACGGAATAAAACGGGCACCTTGAGGACGAGGCCATTTGGGTACAGTGCTGAAACAAATGATGCCATAGCACTCAATGGAGAACCCACAATAGACCGAGGGTGGACACTTGACACACGGACACTGTATTATCTGACACGGGCCTAACTCTTGTGTGCATACGGGGGGGACCACCCCCCACCCCGGTCCGTCTACCAAAAGGTTAGACAGCTCTGAATTAGACCTGGGTAAGTGTAATTTAGTCTCACCAGAAAAGACATTTTCCTAAGCGTGAAACTGAACTAGATTTTGTATTTATTTCGAAAATTTGCATTTTAATCTTAAATTGGATAGTTACTTTATAAGGAAAATGTAAATAACTGTCAATTTGGGACAAAACTATTTTGAATTTTAGACCAGGTCTAACTTTAAACCTGGTCTAACTTTGTTGCATACGGAACTAAGATTTCACAGGGAGAAAAATACTAGTAGCTTTCGATTTAGACACGACATTTTTACAACTTCTGTAAATACAGGGGTCTGCAAGACAGGGCTATTCACTGCAAAAACGAGAGTGCTAACTTTTACCCCATGGTGTTAATTTGAAAACCCTACAGGAATCAATAGGGGACCGCACCTTCTGATCTTAGATTTTAACCATACACCCTGTCAGGGTTGTATGTTACAATATATGCTATGACATGCTAATTAAAATGTCGGTGTTAATTTTTTTTGACACGACAGTCCAAAATTGGCATATGGTGTAATTGCCACCCTCCGGGAATCATTACGGGACTGCACCCTCTGGTTGTTAATTAACACCAAACTTTGTGTTACATTTATATTTGTAACGTCTGACAAAAATAGGAGAAAATGTTGGATTTTGTTATTGTTTGCTTCTTAGTAACTGCTTACCTCTGACAATTCATAAGCAGATCACAAAATGCATAATTAAAGTTGTGCAGCAACACCGAGCGGTGTGAAAACACAGAAGAGCTTGACCAACGACTTGGTGTTCAAATTTAACACCCCAGTTTTTTACAGTGTTAGAGATCGGGCCATGCGTATTGATATGTCGATCAGTTTGGTAACATTTATCCCTATTGGCTAGAGTTCCATACACTCCAAAAACTAGGGTGTTAAATTTAACACCATGGTTGTTATTTTAAACCCCACCCTTTCTATAGAATCAAAAGAGGACCGCACCCAATGGTGTTAGATTTCACCATTTGGTGTTAAGTACCACCACGTTAGTGTTTACGAACACAAATGTTGGCGTACAATGTAGGCCTTTGGTATAACAATGCTGATGTTAAGCAATAATGCACATTTGAAGAGCGCCCAATGGTCAAATTTGTATTTGGCACAGTACGTTGGTGATTGTCTAGGAAAATATCCTGCGAACAAGAAGGCTAAAAAATGCGTATTTTCATAAATTAAGCGATTTGTAATAGGAAGTTGGATCCAGATGGGACTTAACGGAAGAGCTGGAAATGCTACGTCCCAGACAACATACAATATCGGCCCAACGTAAGCCCAATCTTAAATTTTTATTGGCCCAATATGGCTTACAATATTGAAACAATATATTGCTCATGGGCCCAAGCTTGGCCAAATATTGGCATTTGCAATATTGGCCTACTTGGCAATATTGGATCATCATTGGCCCAATTATTGATTGCTTCCATTGAGCCCAATATTGGCATTGGTCACTATGGGGACTAAAATTATTTACTGCTGGAAATTAAGTGGCATACATTAATCCAATTACAATATGAGAACTAATTAGCACTTAATTAAAAATTGCATTCACTACCAATATATAGGACTGACCCCTCCCTCTTAATACGGGGAAAATGTTTGCAGTACTACTATTTACAAATAGGTAGTGAAGGGAAGTTATGCAAAAATGTGTGAACATTGGATAATTACCTTTTTCCTGACATGTACATTCTATGGTGTCAAGTATATCTATGTTTGAGTCAAATATGGTTGTGTTTACATTGCTTCCCTAATCAAACTATCTTGAAAAATGATCAACCAAACGCATCATACTAATTATATTAGTGATGAAAAAAAGTTGCATTTATCACTTCAGAAAATAGAATCGTCAAAAACATAACATTTTGCTGGAAAAAAATGAGAGGTCTTATTTGAGACCACGCCCACACTTCACAACATTCGACCAATGTTGAGTGCCAATGGAAAACCAATATTGCTCCATTATATGTCAACAAGATAATACCAATGCTAACTTATTGCCAATGGGGAACCAATATTGGCTCGATATTGGTCGACAAGCTAATGCCAATGCTAATTTTGCCAATGGGAACCCATATTGGCTCGATATTGGTCGACAAGCTAATGCCAATGCTAATTGCCAATTGGAAACCCATATTGGCTCGATATTGGTCGACAAGCTAATGCCAATGCTAATATTGCCAATGGGGAACCCATATTGATATAAAATTGGATGGATTGAGCACGATACACAAAGATATTGGTCGAGCTATAAGTTTTTAAAAAATATTTTAAAACTTATAGCGAGATCAATATCTTTGTGTATCGTGCGAAAAAAATCCATCCAATTTTATCATTATTATGTTTTCAGAATCTGACTTGAACCCAAGCTAGTGAAGCAGGGTTGACTTAATAAATTCAACTTAGTTTACAAACAGCCACTGGGACCATAAAAGAAATGGAATCAGTAAACACCAGAAACCATCAAAATATTGTAACCAGCTGTGACTGGGAACCCGGAAGATGGAACCAACGCCACCGGAATCTAAGAAATTGACCAGTCCGTAGACACTGGGAACACCAATAATAGAACTATTATAACACCAGGAACCACAAAATATTGCACCCAGTAGCAACTGAACCCCCAAAATATTGACACCAATTCAGCTGGGAACCACGAACATGAAACCAGTAGTAACTGGTACCACCAAAATTGAAACCAACAGCACCAAAGAAACCTAAAACAATGGAACCAGTAGACACGAACCACCAATACTTGGAACTAGTGCATAGGAACCACAAAAAATGGAACCAACAGCACACTGAACCTATAAAATTGAACCATTAGCTGGGAATCAATTATGAAATGAACACCAGTACACACAAGAAATTGAACCAACAGCACTGGGAACCACCAATAGTTGGAAACAGTAGCTACTGGAACCAGCAAAAATTCATCTGGCAGTCACAAGGACCTAAAACATGAACCAGTAGACACTGGAAACCGAGAATAGAACCCATGGCCATGGAAACCAGCAATACATGGACCAGTAGCCACTGGAAACCACCAAAGGAATGTAACAAACAGCCACAAGGAACCAACAGAACCAGACCACCAAAAATAAAACAGTAACCGCCACCGACACCCCTGCGATATAACCCCCCCCCCCCACACACACAACACACACACCAGTCCAACTGGGAACGCACCCAAATATGCATTAATTAACAGCCACAAGGAACCAGCAGAACCCGGGAACCACCAAAATTTAAAAAAAAAAACAGTTCAGCAAGGCCAGCACCACACTGAAATGGGAGCTACAATTAATGGTCTCTCTACATTCTGATTTCTGCATGTATTAATATGTAAACTGTGGCCTCTATCACATTGATGAGTTGTCCAGGTGGGAAAAATTGGTCATCCAAATGCCAATTTGCAGTACTATTGGGTTCTGTCAAGTGTGCAGAAAGTATAGGATGGAAGATTCTGCAGCATGATAATGGCTCGATATTGGTCGACAGGCTATATGCCATCCAATATTGCCATGGGAAACCCATATTGGCTCGATATTGGTCCACAAGCTACTGCCAGCCAATATTGCCAATGGGAACCCAATATTGGGCCAATATAATGTATGATTAATCTGGGTGTATGTCCTTCCATGATGAAATATTTGCACCTCGAGAAATAAACCTCTAACTTGATTTGCCTGAACCAATAAAATACTAATGGATGAGCGTAAGACTACTAACCTGCGCTATTTTCCGGCTGTTTTTCACATTGGAAAGAACCGTTCCAGCAGCCCTTGAAATTATCGAGGATCCCGCTAATAATGATTCTAATTACCAATTCCTTCTTCGTTTGTGAGACCAGACATTTTCGAGTAACCATTCACAGGATGGTTTACTCGCCAGTTACCAATGCACCGTGTAAAAATCTCAATTGTTTTGAAAAATTGGAGGCCTCTTCAAAATGTGCTATAATTGCTTTAATTGTCTTTAACTGGCACTACGGCTGTTCCGGTAAGTACGTGATTCCTGTTTCTAAAATTGAAAAAAAAAGTTGGCGTAAATTGAAACCAGTGTTTGAAAATTCTCAAGGCTGGAATAATACCGAAAGGCATTGTGGGAAAAAAGGATTCGCTCGTAGAGATTGCGTGTTAACTTTTCCGTGTCTGCGAGTACCGAAGTACCCGACAAAAACATTCAATTTTCTCGCTAGGTTCTATATAGGCTGGGACCCACTGGTCAAAAAGTTGCTTAGAAAAGGTTGGACCTGGCTCAGAAAGATATACGAATTTTGACCTCAGATATGGTTAGTACATATCTTTGGATACCCCAAAAGTGCTGTTGTAAAATTATCTTTTCTTGTCCGGTGATGTGGTGGTGCTTATAACGTGAAGCGTATAAAAAGGCTAAACGAAAAAGTAGCTAAGAAAACGGTATTAGGGGTAGGGGTATCATATAACAGATAATCGGAGTTATATGTATATCATAAGCGATTAAGACGTTTGCCATATCAGAATAATGATGATTAGAGTCTATCTTGGCGAAAAAAAATGCAAAATAAAATTTAAAAAAAAATAGGCGGAAGAAATTATCACAAATATCGAAATGATCTCTACAAAATAGGGTGCTTATTCTTAACAAAATTTTGAATTATTCAAGATTTATCTGCTTTACGTCTGGTGAATGGACTTTCCTATTAATATTGTGTCTTGTAATGTTTTTTTTTTTTTTTGTTTATCCATATAAAAATTGTTTAATAGACTATTTTGCATGTTACACACTGTGGGGGGGGGGTCTAATTGAAAGTCCTAATTATATTATCCCGCATGTTAAGATTTTCATACATATTGTTTCCTTTACCTTGCTGTAACCAAAGGTTGTGATACAAACGTTTTGTCTATGCTGGATTACTTCAGATTGCAATGATTCGTAATAACTTTGAGATGTAGTGGCAGCGGGATGGGTGTATGGAGAAAATTAACCACGGTTCAAGGAATTGGCCCCAATCCACCACCCCAACAGGAAATAGCAACATACGCGAAATAGCTAAAGGACAAATATCGAAATGATCTCTACAAAATAGGGTGCTTATTCTATGCCGGATTACTTCAGATTGCAATGATTCGTAATAATTTGAGATGCAGGTTGCAGCGGGATGGGGATCTGGCGAAAAATCACCACGGTTTCGAAAATTTGTCCCTTTCCCCCACGCACACCCCTCCGCCCCTCCCCCCAGCAAGAAATACACACCATAACGCGAATAGCTAGCTTGCACATTTATAAATAAAGGTTGCGAATTTGGGAATCTTTAACATTTTAATCAAGTGGAAGGAGAAAGTGAACTTTTATATCGGAAAAATCTCAACAAAATCAGGGGGAATGCCAACCTTTTTGAATCGGAAGCAAAGGGGGGAACCAAATTTTTTCGACGAAAACAAGTTGAAATCCTCCATTCCCCCCTTGTCCTTAAAATGACCACTCCTTATAAAAAATATACAACGTGGGACATAAAACTCAACATAGATTCTCTAAACTAATCACAATAACTAAATTCACATCCACCTTCAATGTAGGACGTGACATTTCAAACATGTTTGTTTAACATATTAGTAATGTATTAAAATTCAGTACGGAAAAGTACGTGTGTTGCCTCTTGACTCTTTTTAAGAAATGTTTAAGTGAATAAAATAACAAAAGTTTCTAAAATAAGTGTTTTGTACTTGTGATATTAGCAACTTTATATTACACACTTTTTCCGCCTTTCACAAGATACCTAAGCAATAATCCTGAATGTGTTACCCCAACCCTTAAAATGACACATATTCATGGGCACTGACCTTTATCTAAAACGCCAGTACACAACTGGACAAGAAATTCAGATTTAACAACAGCTCTTTTCATATATCCCAAACCATTGTCATTAGTAATGAATCTGAACTTCAAAAATCGTATAAGCTTTCCGAAGCCAGTCCTCCAAATTTTGAGGCCGTGGGTTCCTGTCCGTAAGGTTCAACCCACTTACGACAAACTTCCCTAGAACCCCCCCCCCCCCCCCCCCCCGCCTCCCCATTTTCAGGGATATTTGAGATTAGTTTCATTTACACACAGTCCCTCTATGACGGACTTGTCACGTTAATCTATCGCGCAGTACCAATTTAGATATATCTTTCGCAGTCGATTACACAGACCTTAGAGACTACAACACTTTTCCGTGCCGTACCGCCGCGCCGTAACTACGGGCACTGGATGCCAAATTGACATGTGTTAAAATATTGAACATCCTCCTGTAAACATGTGACGGAACCGCGCCGAGCGGTGTATCAATTCTAAATTTCATCAACACAGAACTACACCAACCGCTTGGACACCGAATTGGTGTTGACAATTTTAAACACCCCATTTTTTGCAGTGTAGGCTACTACACTGCACATGCACAATGTTTAGAAACGTGGTGCCAATTAGTGTTTAGAGATTTGACATGTTTAATTCACTAAACACTTGCTCAAATGTAAAACAACCAATGTCAAAAAATCCCAAACATGTTTTAGATTTTAAACATTTTAATATAGGGTTTAGATATTAAACAGACATTTCAAATGTTAAAACGGTGGTGCAAAATATGGTTAAAGAGTGTTTATTTCTACGCAATGTTTGTGCAGTATATATATAATACTATATATATCGTAATATATCATATAATAGTCTATATATATAATATATCTATATATTACTCTCTCTATCTATCTATATCTCTATATATCTGATCCTGTCTGTCTCTCTATCCATCTCTCCTCCTCTCTATACTCATACTACCCCGTTTGTTCGTGGTTGGCGGGGGGGGAGGGTATGTTGGTAGGGGGAAGGCCAGACGGGGTGGGCCGGGGGAGAATTAAGGGGAACAGAGGAACGCTGCCAGTGCACTTCAAAGAGGTAAAACAACAAAGAACGGAAAGGTAAAGAGGAAATAACAACAGCAAAACGGGGGGGTGAAAAGCCGAACACCAATTCGGGGCACGCGGGGTGGGGTGGCGCGGGAGTTGAAGGGAGAATGGGAACACCGCCCGATGTTTGCTGTATAAGTTTTAATTATATAGTTGGCTCTGTGTAGCGGAGGCCCTTGGAAACGCAGAGAGGGTCGCGGCACGGGGGGGGCAGCCCATAAGGAGGGAACTAGGGTCAGTAGTCAGGGAGTGGGGGCGACAAGGACGGAGGGTGCACAGGGAAAGGACCGACAGGGGGGGGAGCGGACGACAAGCAACACTAGGGGGGGCTATTTTTAGACTCATTCCGCCGACTTCCGAGAACAGGTTGCCGAACCAAATTCCAATTCGACTGAAAAGTATGCTTGAACAAATTTTCCAATAATGATTATTTCAGATTTTCGGCGCCCAAAAATCATAACGCGGGGCGCGGGACGAGAAACTAATAATCGAGTTTTCACGGGCCTTATTATTTTTAGAGCAGCGATTACAATGAAACAAAAAATAACAAATCAAACCTTCTACTAAAATAAGTCAGACGTTATACCAAATTTGGTTTTAAGTTAGACGCAGAGGGATTGGTCCCGTATTGACTCCTGTAGATTGCTTAAATTTAGCAACATAGTGTCAAACTGTCTTAAAATAAACACCAACCCCTGGTGGGTATTTTAACCGAATGGTAGATATCTAACCCAGTGGGTGCCGTCCCCTATTGATTGAGGAGTTAAAATTAACACCATTGGTGTTAGAAGTAAACACCCCAGTTTTTGCAGTTTTATAACAGTGAGCCTGCTTTGAAACCTTTTTCAGACTCCTTGAAATCTAAAACTGACAATGTCTTAGTATGGCAAAGTATTGTGTTTGATTACAACTCATCGAGTTGTATCAAAATAAACAAAGAATGAACGGTTGTAATTTTTTTTAAAAAACATATTTGCCGCCTTAGGGCCTATCCGTGAGCTTAATCCTCGTAGCTCCCCCCCCGCGTGAGCTACTAAACTTTTTGTAACATCACTGTCGCACTCCGTAATGTGAAACATTTAAAAATATTTTCCCATTAAACAATTGAAATTAAAAAAATGGGAAAAAAACTGAATTCTTATTTATTGGCTCAATCACCACATAATTTGAAGTTACTGCCCGATCTTCATCTCAAAAAAATCAGATCCATGTCGTTAATCCGGTCACCAGCAGTTTCGGCGCACCTTGGTATTCCATTTTGACAGTAACATATAATCTATGGGAGCAAACCCACCAATGAACCTTGTCTCGCACTCTTAACTTCCAGATACTCAACATAGCGCCGTACTAAGCAGATATCTTGCGGTGGACTCCTGTCACATATGGCTCGTTCTCGCGTCTTGATTATGGGCAACTCGCTCTTGCTGGCATTCCCTGACTCTCTCATCAATAAAATTGCAACGCAATCCAGAACAAGGCCGTTCCTTTAATATTCGGTTTAAGTCGTCGTGACCGTATCTCAAAACCTTATACATACCTTCGTGATCTTCATTGGCTGCCTGTCAGACAACGTGTTAATTTCAAACTTTTTTCTCGTCCTCATGTACCATGTGTCTCACAAATCTTCTCCTGTCTACCTCTTTAAATGATAAGCAACATGTACTCATCTACTCCTTTCTCGTAATCTTATCTTCGGTCCCTGCAAGATTCCACCCTGCTGAAGATACCCAGGACTCTCAAATCTGTTGGTGACAAAGGTTTCTCTTGTAGGCCCCCTGCATGGAATTAGCTTCCCCTTCAAATTAGGAAGCTCCTACCTTGACCCTCTTTTAAACTCCTCAAAACACATTTGGATCCTTGCTAGTTTTGTTTTCATTATTTTGGTAAAGCGCCTAGATATTTTTATAATAGGCGCTATATAAATAAATCTCCGTTTATGTATATGGATGTATGTAAATATTTTCCCCAGAAATTCGAATTTGTTCTGCAAATGATAGCCTTGAATAGCGGCTCGCCACCCCACCACACTTTCCCCTCTTTGTTCATATACAAAAGCATATATGCAACCGTGTACATCTATAAACTCAGTAATATATTACCACTTTTCTTATTTCTCCTTCCTTTCCTTTCCTTAAAAAAAAATAACTTGCTACTGTCTATGCATGTCGCTTAGAAAGGCGATTGACATTGCCGCAAACATTTCGGATCGACATTTACATGTATGCCAAAAACTGGTAGCCCATCAGCCGTAAGCGTTGGTCAAAAGAGGTTCCGTCACCCTCTGGCATAGCGAACGCCATGTCATAGCGCCATCACTCATCGGGGTTTTCTGTTGAGTACGGGTCAAGGGCAAGTATGAAAAACGGGGCGATTGCTTTATTTTTATTCCTATAATAACTGCTTTAAATCGAGGGTCGTTTACGACTTTTACGATTATAAATATGGACTTCTTTATGCCTTTAACAAAGTTTTCGATCAATAATTCCTGTACAAGTCGATTATTTTATAATTAAAACGTATTGTTTATATGAAAATGCATGGCGCGCCTCATAGTTAATACGAGCAGAGTGGCGCAGCGGAAGCGTGCCGGGCCCATAACCCAGAGGTCCAGGGATCGAAACCTTGCTCTGTCATAATCTTGAGATTTTTTTTTTTTTTTTTTTTTTTTTTGCGCATCAAAGTTAGAAACTGTTTTGCGAGCTGATAGTGCTTGACCTGACACAATAACAAATTGTGAGTTAGTATTTTTTTTCCAATTCTTTTTATTTTGGATATAACCTACGAGATATTCACATACTCATTTAGGTCCTGCTTGGTTATTTTATTCCATTTTTTATACTTGTATAATATTTATTTATATAAAATCTTATTTTCTTGGTTCGCATTTTAATCATTATTTGAATATTTGTCATTTTTTGTCTATGTTTTATTTTTTCTTTAAATATTTCAGTTTAAAGGTCCAACAAGAGATTTTGGGGCACCCATATATTGTGTCATATGTAGTGATTTCATATAGATAAGACCCCAATAGATTTCTTACCTTGTCTTTGGTTACAGAAATGCCTTGAAAGTGAAAACAAAATGCGATTTTCATTCGCTTAATTTCAATATAAAACATAGGCTGAATTTTGTATTTGCTCCTATACGAAATTAGAAATTGCATAATTTTTGTACCAAAGAAATATTTTTCAGCTTAATCCTTTCACATGGGGACATTTCTAATAGAAAGCTTTACATTAGTGCAAAAATTAGATTTTTCACATTTTTAGGGACACTTGTTTTGTGAAATCTCTTGTTGCACCTTTAAAATGCTTATTTTATTGTTTCATTCATTGTTATCTATTTTATATTTTTAATAATTTGTATTTTTTCATTTGTTTAAATTTTTAATTGAATTACTAACGTTGTTTGTATTTATTTTCAAGTTCATTGTTTATTTAGTTATTGATTTTAAATTCTTTTCATATACTTTATTTACTGGTTCGTATTTTTTAATTATTTTAATTTAGCATGGTTAATTTTGTTATTTTAAACATTATCTTAAAGATTATTTATTACCTTAAAAACTAATTTTGGGTCTTTTTATTCATAAATTTTCATTTACCTGTATTTTCATTAAATTTTTATACTTTAAGATTCCGTGTTTTTTTTTTTTCATTTTTATTTTAGTTATTTTTTACTTATTTTGTAATTTAAATTTTGTTTCTTATTTTAATAATTATAATAATTTTATTAATTTTATTTTTATTGATCCATGTGCCTTTGCTTTAGCTCAGAGAATGACCTGGGTGATCTTTCCTTTAGATGAAAATTATAGCAGTGTTTGGAAAACCATTGAAATTGCTGCTCTTGCAGATTTTGACCCAAATCTTGATATTTTATGAAAAACTAATGCTCCTGAGTCAGTTTTGTCCAAATTGAGTAATAATCAGGTTGCTGATTCCATTCGTACTTGGTACATTTATAAAAAGAAGGCTGTCTGGAGTGTCTATGCCATCTTCTTGATTTTGAAATATTATTCCACTCAAGAATTTCTTTGGTTTAATAAATGTATTAGATCTAAGTCCAAAAAAGTATTTTTCTATGAGGATTGGTTTGAGAAAGGTACTCACACTTTAGCTGATCTGTTTAATAATCCTAACCCTAAAAATGTTAACCTCAAGACTTTATAATGATCTTGTAGCAGAGTTTGATATCTCTTATCGGGACAGGAGAAAATATAATTTCTTGTGAAACACATTCCATCAAACTGGATTGATTCTCCAGGTTTTGGTATTATTAAATTTATTGTTGACAATTTGATTTCAACGGCCAAGAATTCAAAGATTCCAAAACACACTTATAACATTTTTTTTAGATAAGTGCTCCCCTAATAAGGCAATTTTTTTTGGGCTAATATCTTCATTAATCCAATCTTGGAAAATAGTCATTGGGAGGAAATTCATATTAGGAATTTTAAATGTACCATTGAATGTCGTTTACGCTCTTTTGATTTCAAGATTTTTCATAAAGCTATTGCATTCAGAGATTTTTTTATTTAAGATTAAAAGAATTGATTCCACTGAATGTTCTTTTTTGTCATAAAACACCTGAATCAGCTATTCATATTTTTTGTGAATGTGAGTTAGTTACTCCACTCTGGCAGAAGATTCAGAACATTTTGAGATTAAAACTTGGTATCAATTGTCCTTTAGATAATGTTGATAAAATATTTGGTATTTCTAAGAACTCTATGGTAACATACATCTTTTTGTATACTAAATATTACATTTATACATGTAAATTCCAAGACAAAAACCAAATGTGCCTGAATTATTAATTGCATTTTTAAAACTTAGAGAAGTACTGAATACTTCATTGCTAAAAAGAAAGGGAAATTGGTTGCCCACTTTAAAAGTGGAATTTTAACTCGTATTTTTCGATACGTGTACATGATTACTGTCATAATGTAATAATTTGCTTGCTGCATTTTATGCATTTTTCACTTTTTTTTGTATGTGTGTGTATTTGATGTGATTTTTGTCGATTTGTTGTTGATTGTTTTCAGTAAAAAACATACGAACATTTTTTTTTATTTATTAACTTATTTTTGCTTGTTATTTTTTTAATTTAACATTCTTTTTTATTTAGTTATTATTTTGATATTTCGTTTAATCCATTTTATTATTGGTTCTTTATTTTATTGGTTTACTTTGTTCATTTTTATTTATATTGATTTTTTACTTTTCTTTCTATTTGTTTTAGATATTATTTTTAATTTCTTTTAATCTATTTTGGTTCGTATTTTACTTGTTAATTTAGCCTATTTATTTATATTTAAATTTATATTAAAGTTTATTTTCTTTTGTTTCCATTTTAATTTTGTTAATTATTATTTGTGTGGTTTTTTTTTTATTTGTTTTTCACTTATTCCATTATTTTTTTAGGTCAAAGATTTCAACAGCAATATTCTCAAAACTGTCAGACGAATCGTGACTCACTCATGCTATTCATGGACCACCAATGTGACACCAAAAATATGACACCTTGACTACTCTATATGTATTCACCTCAAAAATATATCTGGAATTACATTGGAATTTTGATATTAGCCTTATCATTTACTTTAATAAAAAAAATAATAGAAACTATATGTTGTTGTTTTTCAGATATCATGTCAAGTGTAAAATGGCCGCGAATTTCGAACAGGCTGACTCAGTAGATTCGAAATATACTTCGTTTGTGTGATAGTTTGTAGTGAATTACAACAATCAACACGCCCATTAGAAACTTTGCGTAACCTACGCACCAAAACCAAGACCAGGGCCCAAATTCATAAAACCTTGATAGTTTAGCTGGCAACTAAGGCCTGGTAAGATTCTACAATCCTAGATGCAACTACGAAGTTGGACAACCTCCTAAAAGAAATCATGTAAAACCTTATAAGAACATTGCTAACTAGTTACATACTAGGAAAATCTAGTTGCCAACTAGCTCAATCTTTTGTCTACAGAATTGGGTGCTTTCGGGCGGAATGGCCTTGGTTGCAGTGTGTGGAATGTAAATTCAATACATTAAATGACTACCCTTTTGTGTTTGAGTCTGTTCATCTCAGAGCATTAACATGCTTTGATCACCTGTGAACCATGATCAAAATGATGCCAATATAATTGTAGTAGCTTCCGTATATATTGGCCTCTACACATGAGCAAACCTATATCTGACAAACAGAAGAAATATTAAAGATTTTCTTTAATTCTGCTGTAATACTGCTTTTGAGAAATCTGATGTTTAATATTTTACTAAGCAAATCTATTCATTACTCAAAATGTAAACATCTCATAAAGCTCATATATAGTACTGTAAACAAACATTATATAAACTTTAGTAAACAATGAACAATTGTTAATTATGAGCAGCAGAATTAAAGAAATTCTTTAATAGTTCTTTCAGTAAGGTTTGATAATTTATTTTCATTTCAAATATATAAGCATTATTTTGGGGCCTATATTTATACAAGTTCATCCTTTCCCTTTTTAACTGATGCAATTACGGCATTATGTTAATGCAAATAAAAATTGGTGGCAAACTTTACTCACATTTTTTTATCAAATGATATATATTGTTTTAATTTAAATTTCACATAACTATAAATCAATAATTTGTAGCAATAAACTTCAGTGTTAATTGTCTTGTAAAATATTTACAGAAATAATAATATTGTTTTCTTCAGTGATTTAGTTGCCAACTAGTGAGTTAGAGTTGCTCTGGATCAACTCTAAATTTAGCAAGATTCTTAGTATGCAACTAGCACTAGTAAGGTTTTATGAATTTCAACTAGTAATCAACTAGGCTTAGTTGGCAACGAAGTCCCATTTTAGTTGCCAACTAGGCTTAGTATGGTTTTATGAATTTGGGCCCAGGCGTACACGCATCATAACCCACCAAACAGTGATTATGATAGAATTTACGGTATCGCAGTTTTATAATCTACAAGTGATTTCTCTCCTTAAAAATGGAATGCTATAAGTGGCATAAATGTCAGAATATAACACAATTACCCTTCAAAATGTTAAGGAAGATGTTCCAAAATATATATATTAAAAATGGTTCACTAGTCCGATAATTTGAACGGGTTGCTATTCCGAATTTGGAGAAAAGGATCCGCTTTTCCGAATAAGGTTCGATATTGCTAAGGCTCACTTTTCCAAGCTGAAAGGTTCGCTATTCCGAAACCATACCGGGCCGCGTGTTCTATTTTCCGACTTTCAAAAGGTTCGCTATTCCAAACTTTTTTAATGAAACAATTGATTCAGAGAGACAATTTATGATAAGATCAAGTTTTAGTTTCAAGGGTTAGGGTTAGTTTTAGGGTTATAGGTTAAAGGTTGCCAAACAATTTGATTGTGTCATCACCACCAAAAACAGAGAAAACTTACTCTGATGTGACAATTTTGTTTGTTATCTCAGTTGGGGTTTCTAAAAACCACAACAGTATAACCAAGACGCACCAAAATGAAAAAAGGTGTATTTTGGGTACATTTTGACAGTTTTCAAGAAAACTAAGTCGGTGACCCCCTCTTTTTATTGATGCGCCTTAAAGATCTGGCATATACATAATTTAAAAAATAACAAATCTGGCCGTCAGAAGATTATTTTTATGAGGAAAATGGCGTATTTTTCTCATTTTCCCATAGAGCTCTGTTACAAATTTTCCCGAAAAATGGGATTTTGAACACGTCATACCTCAAAAACTAAGTCGGTGACCCCCATTTTTTATTTCAGATTTTTCATTTGCACCGATTAAAATACCATATATCTGAAAATAAAGAAAATCTGGCCGTTAACTTTATGATCCTCTATCACCCTTCTATAAGTTCAACCCCATTTACGAACATGGAATATTTCACACTGGCGAGTTCGACGACGAAAACAAAAACGCTCCATTTCTTGAAACTACTCGCCTCACAAATTGTCCAAAATCACCTTTTTCCTAAAATAGCCTCAAATAGGGCCTTTTGCTCAAAACTGTTGACAGAAGTTTATTTTCCATTCACAATGCAAAAGGCAGTACCTACCCCCAATAAGTGCATACTACATGTATACTGTCTTCTGCCCACACATTTTGGACCCTCAGACTTGCGAAAGGAAAGACACGTGTGTGTGCGTGTGTGTGTAACTTAGGAAAAAAATAATTTCAATTTCTTTTTCCCCTCAAAATTTAAAAAAAAATTAAAAAAACCTTTAAAAAAAAGTAAAACGGTCGGGACGATGGGATACAGTCGGGCAGGGAGGACATCAAACAAGCTCAAGTTTGAGGCTGACACATAGATTTATATGGAGTAATTTTTTTTTAAAAAGTACTTGAAAAATATGAAAGTCTAAGCTGACACCACATAGATTTATATGGAGTAAAACTTTTAAAAAGTACTTGAAAAATATGACAGTCTAAGCTTTCAAGGCTTGAAACTGTAAAAAAAAAACCAATATAACAATAAATTGTTTGTAGGTCTATCCCGTTCCATCGCTGCAGTGAAATAGTTAAAATACTTTCAGAAACAGTTAGTGAAAGGCTGATTCAGAGATTTTTGAAATATAATTTTTTGTGTATTTATTCAAAATAGTCAACTACACTCTACAACTAAAGATATTCACCGAAAATGCCCAATTCCAAAGTTTGAGATGAATCGGATTTTACGTTTCCAAGCAGTAAACATTTATGTGTAGTATACAGTGACATAGGATAGGCCTGCTGTGTATAACAAAAATTCCGGATCCGGAATTTTATAACAAAGTTGTGATTTTCTAGATGTAAACAAAACGTCACCAGCGCGTATTATTAATATTCATATGCATAATACATTTACTCTGTTACTAACTTGGATTGAGGGCGTTTATCGGTCATTTTTGCTTTCAGGCAGTGTCGGACGCGGTGTTATTGTGCTTTTCGATATTTTCTGGACTCGCTTCAGCGTTACGGGGTGCCTATACGCAAACAAGTTAAGCTGGCTAATAATTCCGGTATACGTACCTATACCCAAATTCTCGATAATGTCTGAGCTGCTTAGGTTTGTGAAATTTGTTTGACATTGTGAATGGTCATTTAACATGTTTAACGCTATGAAATGTACTGATCCTGATTCTAGTATGATCATGGATTTATTGCGGGCCGATTCTCAACACTATTTTAGTTGAAATATAATATGTTATATCATTTTTTAAATTAATAAAAAAATATAAACTGTACATTTTTGCCAGATATTTTGACTTTATTTATTAGACAAGATCCTACACTAATCCTCGCTTTTATTCCACCCAATTTGATGGACCCTAAGCGGAGATATTGTCAGTTGAACACAAAGGATAAAATACCACTTGGGCCAGTTTCAAGGCGTGTAGCATCATTGTGGGATTACCCGGATTAAACCCTTTTCAAACAAAAGAATAATTGGTCAGTACATGTGAATGTATTATCATGCATTGAACTAATCAATATATTATTTTTCAGTGAAAGCACCAGAAATTATTAGTGTTGTGGGTGAAATGAGGGACTCACTCTCAGGGGACAATAATCATGAAATTCATGGAAATTTGGGGAATTTGACTGCTGAAACTAATGTAACAATCTACAAGTCTGTTGAGGGATAGACAACGCTCTAATGTGAAGTGACAATTTACCCTTCCCCTATTCCCCACTGCCTCCAAGATGCCAGGGAGGAATATGATGAAAAAAACAGTGTTCAACAAAGGGCAATAAAGGAAAGGATGGTTGTGTTCAAAGCTCTCAGTTTGCTTTCAACAAGGGTTATATTACTCGAAGCAACACTTTATACCTACTTTTTATTTTAATTTTCAATAAGGAATGTCTTGAAGGTGATTTTCAATGGAAACTTTGTTGATATCCGGATAGCGGAAACTGGCCCAACAGGTTTTCAACTGTCTCAGATAATTAGCCATAACTCCTGAACCAGACCCCTAAATTACACCAACTAAAAATCTCATAAAAGCTAGAACACTCCTAAAAAGAATCAGTAAACTCCAGTTGAGATTAACTTAAAATTTTGGCCAAAAAAATTAATCTTTGATTGTATAGTTTTTTTGGGACAGTCTGTATATGGCAAAGGGTACGTGGCAGGCAAACGGCAAATATGGGTGGTCCTTCTTCCCAAGTCCTTGGCCATGAATCCTTACAACATTTCACCGCCGTATCGGTACATCATGGTATATTACACACCCCCGGATTACACATCATTGTGGTGGGGACTGTGTGTGCTAGTCAGGCAGCAGATGTCACTATATTATCACTACTGCGATAATTTTGCCAACTTTGATTTTTCACTTTCATGTGTTCAAGGACATCACAAGGAATCACTTTCAACTTGTCGCCGAATTTCCAGTGTCGTATTTCGTCACCTGGGGGCGCTTCTTCTTCAAAATGGCCGCCAACATCATAGAAAATCGAATAAAAGCGTATTGCTTACCACAAATACCATCAAATAGGGTCAAGTTTCTGGATAATTTTGGTCAAGGGACCGCTAGAAATGTTTTAAAACCAAAAGTTCAGGAATGATAGAGGGCTTTTTTTTTCAAATGGCCGCCAACATCATAGAAAATCGAATAAAAGCGTATTGCTTACCACAAATACCATCAAATAGGGTCAAGTTTCTGGATAATTTTGGTCAAGGGACCGCTAGAAATGTTTTAAAAATAAAAACAGTGTTGTTCAGGAATGATTGGTGGTGGTTTTTGTTTCCAAAATGGCCACCGAATCATAGAAAATTAATTAAAAGCATAATGTTTGCGACAAACATTATCTACTAAGTTAGTTTTCTCGATGATTTTAGGCAATTGATCTCTAGAAATGTTTTCATATAAAACGGTGTCATTCACGAATAATTGAGGGCACGTTGTCTAAAATGACTGCCAAATTCACAAAAAAAGGACCAAAACACTACCCAATAGGATAATTTTCAAAAGATTTATCTTGGGTTCGAATGTTATTCTTTAAAGATGTTTACGTATCACAAATCACATTGTTATTTGTAGAGGTGCTTTCTTGTAAAATGGATGTCAACCCTTAAATGTCATATACTAACACATACTAACACAGAGAGGGCTAAAGCACACACTCTAAAGGCTGCTGCAAAGTCTTTTTTTTATATATCCCTCTAAGATCATCCCCCATGTTGATGCCCGTTCATGTGTTTTTGACCAGAATAACCTCAAATTTACCATAATAGTTTACAAATGGTAAATTTCCGCTCGCTTCTCGCGCATTTTGTTCTAATTACAATAACATTTAACGATTATAGCTTCTAAATGGCAAAAATTTAGCGCATGTGCTAGTAATGAATCTTTTCAGCAACCCTGTTTCATTCAGAAATGTTCATCAACCCTCATCCCCCCAATGTCAAAAAGAAATTTATGCCACTGGCAGTGATTGGGGTCTTGCCATCTTTATAAACCCAAATTTTGTTTTTCTCTTTTTAAGTGGAGATCGTAAACGTGTATCCAGGTTTCATATAAAAATAGAAAATCGGGCCACTTCCACTCTCTCCTCCTTTTCTCTGGGGTTAGAATATAGGACATCTTGGCATAAAGCTTTCTTAACAAATCGTTATCTGTTGAGGATCTTATTTTTTCTGCTGATTGCTTTGATGTGCCAACAAGTGCAGCTATACAGGGTGAGTCAAAAAGATTTACACTCGATTTCAGAAAAATCTTAAAAATATTTAACAAGTTTATAAATTAGTTTTTATACATGAAAACAATAGCTCATTATGTCCACTATCATTGGTAAAAAAAATCTAACGTTTACCTTTTCGCATATTGCAGATATGGTAAATTAACGGAAAGCCGCCAAAAACCATATTGACCACGGTTGTACAATTCTTCACTTCCACAGTAGCAAAAGCCATTGAGTTACTATCATCTAAATGCTTTTAAGCGTTTACTTTTGTATTTTGTTCTAAAGTAACCATTACCTAATCCGTAACAACTGTTGTTGATAACATTTCTTAACAATAGTCAATGACAGTAGTGTAACATGGGCAGGGGAAGGGGACGCATTGTCCCCTCCCCCGTGGGCCTGACCTGACCAGGAAAATACATGTAAGCTTAAGCTAATGGCAAAGAAAGTGGGAAAAGGACATCAAGCAGAAAGGGAGTAGAGAAAAGAGAGGGAAGGGAGAGGAAATGACAGATGCAGAGGGAAAGGCAGATGGACGTTGAATGTGTGTAATGTTCAAATATTGATTCCCCAAAGTAGCCCCACCCCATCAGGTTATGAAGGAGTCGGTGGAAAATGTGGGTCAACCGGCTGTATTGCACAGGGCACTACTACATATTTGCCTCAGTTTCCACGAAAGATATGTGAAAAAAATAGAACATTATTGATAATGCTTTAAAAAGGGTGTAGATTCCGAATTGGTTGGATTCCAGAATAATGAACATAGTTAAAAAAAAAATTTTCTTGAGAAGATTTACAAGGTATCAAAGCAAGCCAAGAATGTCATGATGTACTGTGTAGGACTCACCAAGTCTCTTTGGTCCAAATTCCACAACAGTGATTCCGTGGAAGAGTGAAAAATTGGTACATATCTTTAAGTTTAGTCATAATTCGCAACAAAGTCAAAAATCAAAATTCAAAATGCTCTAGTAGGTGGATAATCTAGTTTTAGATCGTGGTAATTCCATTATCTTGGTAGGATTTTCACGCGGTAGAAAAATTCAAAAACAAAATGAGTGTAAATCTTTTTCGCATGTGAGCCACGGACCCTCACCAAGCAGACGTACAGGAATGAAGCCTTTGGGCGTGGTTTGGAGTCGTATACTTCGCATCCATGGATCGAGAAGAGGAAACTACCAGTGTCTCAGGGATGTGGTGAAAAAAAAAAACGCTTGTTACAGAAGATCTGCTCAGAATTAAGATCATTCTGGACTGATCTCGACGGGGGTGGAAACAACTTGGGAAGGTGATTATGCAAGGACTGGTGAAAGGCAAAAGAAGATTAGCAAGAGCTCGGTGGTTCGACCAAAATTAAGGACAGGTAAAGGGACACACTTGTGCAGTCTATGCTGCAGATCGTCTACTCTGGCATCGCATGCTCGTGAGGTCACGACTCTGCAGTTCATGACAGGAGCGAACCAACCAACCAACAACCAACCACATTACTCGTAAATCTTCTTGAACAACTACATTTTTACATAGCTGCTAAAAAATAATATAAGAGTAAAATACCTTGATATGTCCGCGGCAATGGCCTTCTTCCCCATCAAAACGAACTGCAACTCGGCATGCAGTCTTGTGTGCCCGAGCCGCGTTTGACACAATTTTGTAACTCGACATTCTTTAAATTTATCACCATGCAGGGGGTAGAAGTGACGTGCCCTGGACTAGAGTGATGCTAATGAGGTTACATAAAGAGGTTAATATCTGGCTTGGGGAAAGACAATCTAATCCGCCAGACACACAACAAAGTCCTTACGACAGACCGTTCTACTTTAGGAGTTTCAAAGGTTTCAGGGACTTGCTATCCCCCCCCCATGATGCCAGCCAATAACTCAGAAAGCAAGAAGTCCCCAGGAGTTGTTAGAAGATATGTCATCCTATAAATTGGGCGTTGCTCTTGGCTCTTTTGGAGGTAGTAAAT
Organism: Ophioderma brevispina; assembly: GCA_023653785.1. Lineage (NCBI taxonomy): Eukaryota > Metazoa > Echinodermata > Ophiuroidea > Amphilepidida > Ophiodermatidae > Ophioderma > Ophioderma brevispina. The sequence goes on from JAMKCH010085184.1 coordinate 134,874, forward strand.
ATCTCACCCAGTACCGACGAGAGGGGGGTCAAAGGGTAATAATTGACCCTGGGCCCGGGTCCTAGGGGCCGTGGGAGAGAGAGAGGAGAGGAAGGAAGAGGAGAGAGAGCGAGAAAGAAAGAGCATTGGCGGAACAGGGGGCCCCGTTTCACCCCTCTGCGACCATGATACTATTAGTGAGAATACTGAAACCACGAAATTTCCAATTTTCGCGCTACGCGAGGGTTAATAATTTAGTGCAGGGCCTCTTTGTTCGCGAAATTACACAAAAAACAATTTCAGATTTTGTTTATAAACGGTGTTACATGAATTATAAAGTTGGACTACATACCAATTTCAAATATTGTTCTATCAAATACATGAGAAAACGAGTTATGGAAAGTGAACATGCAGGGTCGCGGCTCGCGCCTGCACCCATCCCGGGTCCTCGCTTATATATGACTCTCCGGAACACTTTTTGTAGTATATTTGAAACAAAATAAAAACAATCAGCATATTGACTTTTAAAAAAAACGTTTATCATACCGCTATAATTAAAAAGTGAAACACTCACAATTTTTAGTTTGTTTATAAATTTTCACTCCCCGAGAAATGGTTTTGGAAAGTGAACACTCCAAGCTTCCGGTGTCGCGCGGGAGGGGGGAAGGGGGATACCAAAACTAAACACAATGAATGAATCAAACAAAAAACATTAACGTCATGGCCCTGATCGCTAATAGACTCGTCCCCGACCCCGATTACCGGAAAAGTGGTCAACATTTGGAATCAAACGCACGCGTATATTGTCTCATTACTTCTGTGCATCTTCGATGCCAAGTATGGTTGGTTTGGAAGTTATGAGCGAAAATGGGCCCCATTTTGGTCGACCAAATAATTTTACACAGTGCTCTATGGGCCTACAAAAATCGTGTTTTAACTCTAGCATCAAAACTGTTGAAATATCGGGCGCAGACTTTACAAGATGGGGTTGGGGTGAAGACGCCATCTATCAAGTGAAAAATTCTATCTTAAATCGGGCCATTAAGTTGCATAGATTATACAGCTCCCACAGCCCGCGCCGCGTCATGACCGCTTCACGCCACTGAAATAGAATCACCCCATGGGTTCTGGAAAACGAAGGTGGTAAAAGGGGCCCGTAGCTCCTAAGTTCCACCGGGCCCGCAATTCTCCGCGGCCCTGTATAACACTTCTTTATAACATTCTCTACCAGTTCCATACTGAGAGTTCCCGGTTACCAGTTTCTACATTACATGGCATATGACGGGATTAATTATGGAAAAAAAACTATACAACGGGCCGGGGACGTGTTGCATATTCATATGCAATGGCGCGAATTTTCATGTTATCCCCATAGAACACAAATGAGCAACCATAACATTGTGACGTTGAGTGCAGACATAAATTGCATCCAATGTCTGATTACATCAAACCCGACATTCAAGTGAAACATAAACTCGTCCATATGTTGCCTTATCAAATTAGCATTTTTACGACAAAGTATATACCACGGACGGCCCTTCTGGGTACGAAAAGTTTACCCGAAAAGATCAAAAGTCATACTACTCTCAATGGTTGTATCTCATCATGTGAGTGTGCTGTCTATATCAGCTAGCGTTGCAGTATTATTGGGAATTGTGTCCTCAAAAGTTACCAACTCCTTATTGAAAGGGGCCATTTTTTGGACTTTGAACCTCTATCAGCAAAGTTCACTTCTTTCCAAAGTTTCAAATTCGTGGCTACTTGTTATCACAAATATCAAAAAACGCGGGACCTCTGTTCATTTTGGGAATTGAGGTGTGTAACCTAGTTTATATTAGGTTGCCATCGCAGGCCCGATACCATAATTCGTTCCTAAAAAGTTAAGAATCTACCCCAAATTGTGCTATACCTCCACAATCTTGGGGAGAGTTTTCTCTATCTTGTAAACAGTATGTGTTTTGATATAACCAGCATATTTTTTAATTCATTACAGTAAAAATTGAACAAAAAAACACGTCCCCCACAAATGATGTTCTTTAATATGTTTTGATAAATTCCTAATAGTGTTAGCCATCTGGGGAAAAAGAGGCCTTATAATGGTAAGCATAGCACTTTTGGTCTAAAAATATATGGACATCAATAGGCTAAAAAATCGTAGAAAAACCACGGTATAAAGGTTTTTGATCAATACTATGTCTTCTACAGTTTAATAATTTTCATGATTGGCGGCCATTTTTGGAAACAAACTCACAACAATTATTTCGCACACACTGTTTTTAATTTGAACTCATTCTCTAGCGACACCTGGCCACCAATTATCCAGGAGTTTGCAATGGTTTTGGGGTGTATAATAATGATAATTAGGGTGTTTGATTATTCGAGTGGTATCGGTTGCGCATGGCTACAGAGCCCATAGCTCTGTAGCCATTTGGCGCGTATGTCAAGGGTCTATGTTTGATAGCGATTAATTTTGCGGGGAAAGTTCTTGGAGAGTTTGTGATGTATGCCACAGTAAATACCCAAACGCATGATTGATGTGCAACTCTACATATTTTTTTCTCATTTATAATGATTATAAGATCTTTGAACAAAGGTTTAAGAGCTGAATGTTCTCATGTCACGGACGAGAATGCAAGTAAATGCCTGTAGCAGTTTACAAAATTCCCGTTGGGAATCCCCAATGCCAAACTCGAGCAGATCGTGGTACCCTCCCTGTACAGAACCAAATGTATAGTCTCACATCTTGATCGATTACGAAGTGACACAGAGATACAGAGATGCGTGCGGCTGGCAGTAGTGTAGTTAAAACGGTAAGAGATGATACAGGTGGTGTCACGTGTCAGGTACATGTCACGTGTCAGGTAATCCGATATCAGTGGCTATTCGGGGGGCGACAGATTATAGATAACCGACTATGTTAAATCAAGGCTGTACATATGACACTCTGCCCAAAGTGCTATTAGTTTTTCCAAAAGACACCGTTATATTTATGTCTAAACAGTGACAAAATGACCTTACCTACAGATTCAAAACCGCCGTACGATGACGATAATCGTTGGTTTTTTCCATGTAGGGATAGTAGTCTTTTACCTGCATGGGTCCCCGAAAGCAAAATATAAACCATCAATGCCGTGACCGTCTCAACTTTTTTATTTTTTCCAAAAAATGTGTGTATTCCATAATAAAATTCCTTTTTAAGATTCAATCATCTGTATATGGTCGTTAAATCATTAATATTCAACTGTCCCCGCATGAATGTGAAAAAGATGGGTCCAAAGTCTAACAAATGAAAACAAGTCAGCGGCTAAATACCCTTACGTGGACTCATGCGCGACGGATCCCCGGTTAGTGTTAGCAGGATACAGCCACTTGCGCGCGGCTGCGGGGGTCTTATGCGGTCCAGAAAACCCCCGACCCTTATACCTCCATTATAGCGAAAATCAATGCTGAAATGTATCTAGACAAAAACTCAGTGTATTAAATGATATTTGATCAAATCTTATGTTTTAGGACAGTTTTAATTAATTTTCTTGATTGGCGGCCATTTGGAAAGACAAACCCTTACCATCATAGTTATTGAAAACAGTTTTTATTTGAAATCATTCTAGGATACTGGCCAATATCCAGAAACACTGCGACACTATTCAAATTTGCTTTTTGGTAAACAATAGTTTAATGTAGTCTCTATGATTTGGGCGGCCATTTTGAAAAACAAAACCGCCCCCTATCATCCTGGACAACACTTCTGGGGTTTAAAAATTTCTAACGGTCACTTGGCAAACATAATGCAGGAGCCCCTAACCTATTAGATGGTTATTTGGTCAACAATGCTGTTATCGATTTCTATGACTTTGGAGGCATTTTGAAAAGCGCCCCCGTGTGACAGACAATACCGACGCGAGAAAATTCGGCGACAAAGGTAGCAGACCTCGAAATAGTTCCGGTGAAAAGTGTGGCATACCTCTTCATGAAAGTAATATTCATACACGCTGCCATTATCATGTTATCTAGGTTATTCTTCGATGAAGAATACATTGGGTGTCACAACTGTAGCTGGAGTGGTAGATTACGACTATATGAGCAAACTTGAGACACGGCGTTTGATTTTGATGCAAAAATAGGACGGTCGGCCCCACGCCTGTAAGCGTTCTGCGATATTGAAAGTAAGGATCACGCATGCTTGGGATTATCGCAAATCGCGAAACACGGTCATGAACTTGAGGGACCTTCGCAACCCCAAAATACAAAGCGCACCGATTTAGCTACATTTTGATACCAAAATTTGGGGTGTTTCGAGCTACTTTTCGAGTACGTCCACATATATCATATAGTCCAATACTAGCAAAATATTTAGAGTTCTGCTACCTTAGAACCACTCCTCAAACCTAACAAAATTTTGCCGTCGAGGGAGTGAAAGCACTTGGTCCTGTATCCATGACAGCATAAAGAGAGAGGAAAAAAATGCTTCTGACGAGGCAAATAAGTCCCCATAAATGCCCGTTTGAGCCCATTTCTTTCAATTATCACTCTATACTATTTTCTTTGAAATTATTCTGTCGTGGGTTGGGGAGTGCGAGGGTAGAAATGTCTTATGTGATTTACGCAGGCGGTATATAGGACGATCCCTGTGCAAATGCAGCAAAAGGCGGACTATTTCTGTCATACAAATGCAAATTCTAAGAGCATTCGTGTTATATTTATCTTAAATATGGCGGGGGGGGGAAAGGGGGTGGGAAAAATAAACTAAATAGCAATTCCAATAGTAAAGATCTTTGAAATTGAAAAAAGAAAAAAATAGATTTAATTTAAAATCCTTTGATCAGATTTAGGGAGAGAATAGAATGCAAATGAGACAGAAAATCTTTTTTCCCTTATTTTTAAAAAAATTCGAATTTGTTTCTGAACTGCCCCCGATAGATCCTAATCGAAGTAAATTTCAGGAAAACTAAGCCAGTTGTACAGGTGCGGGGGGGGGGGGGGGGGGTGGCGGGGGGGGGGGGGGTGAAGGTAGATAGAGCCTTTATTCGTCTTTTGGTGTTGTTGTTTCTATCTTGAAGCTGTGTGTTTGTAGAAGGGAATATTTTTGTTAATATGAAAGATACATAATCGAAACTAACTAAGCATAGCGCCGTGAAGCAAACAATGGAGATAAGCAATTCAGGCATGTCAGGGGGCAGTATAAAACGACAATTTTTTGGCGCATTGCGGGTGGACGGTAGCCGTTCCAAAAAATGTTTCATAACTCAAACAAGTTGTAGACAAATCGAGTGTATTTTTCGGATATTTTACTCACAAACTTCACGGCTTATGAGAACTCAAAAATGAAAACAAATTGAAACGATTCATTTTGTTCGAAGGTAGCAGAAACCTAAATAGTGCCGGGTGAAAAGGTGGGTTGTGGGATAAACCCCTCCACTGAAAAAGTAATATTAACAAAATCAAAAAACAAAAAAACACGCGTTTTTTTTTAATTTGAAGAATTAAAATTTGGTGTCAAAAGTAGCTGAGAGGTGTAGATTACGAATATATGGGCAAACTTGAGACACGGAGTGATTTTGATGTGCAAAAATAGGACGGTCGGCACACGCCTCGTAATGCGTGTCGGCTGAATTTTGAAATACGGATCACATTGCTTGGGATTATCGCAAATAGCGAAAAACTGTGTCATGACCTTGCGACCAGTTCGACCCAAAATAAAAAGCGCACCGATTAGCTAAAGTTGATACAAAATTTTGGGTGTTTCGAGCTACTTTCGAGCTCCGTTCCAATATATTATCTAGTTCAATACATAGCAAAATATAGAGGTCTGTACACAAGTTGAAAGTGATTACTTGTGATGTCCTTGAACACATGAAAGTCAAAAATAACGTTGGCAAAATTATGCGCAGTAGCCGACAACTGCTTGCCTGACTATGGCACGCACGCACGACAAATCCCCAGCGAATAACACCGCACAACGCCGAGTTACCGCGCTATTTACCCAGTTTGCTCGCCTTACACCTCCCAGTTTACATCCCTACTCCTCGAGTTGACAGGCCGGCACCCAGAGTTTTCCTGTCCCTATCACCTCGAGTTCCAGCGCTACGCCTCGAGTTTCCGTCGCTCGCACTCTCGAGTTACATCGCTACACCACGAGTGCCAGGCTACAGTTCGAGTTCCACGCTATACTCCAGTCTGTCGCTTATACCTCAGTTATGTCGTAGATCTCGGGTTTCCGAAGCTATGCTCGAGTTGAACGCTACACCTCGAGGTCCCCTCGCTGCACTTCGGAGTTCTGCACAGCGCTCATTGCGAGTGGCATACGCTACACGTCGAGTATATGCACGCACGACTCGAGTTTTCGAGTGACAGCGATTATAGCGGAGTTTAATCGCCGCACCTCGCGTTTAAATGAAATTTTCATTCAGAGAGGGGGATATGAACTTTAAAAATGGGAAAACAAGGGGGGATATCCGTTTTTTAAACAGAAGCGCGGAGGGGAATGCGACAGGTTTGCACCAAAAAATGTGAAATCCTCATCCCAGGGTGAAGCCAGCACACCAGTTTAGACATATTACCGCTCAGGCCGCGTAATGCTCGCTTTCTAAAACTCTTTTCCTATGCAAATTTTAGTAAAAATATTTTAAATTTGGTAAGTTTTTTACTTTTTTAATGCTTTGTGTAAATCAACCTTGCAAATTTTATCTTTCCAAAACCACGATTTTCTCGCTCATACCAAATTAGAAACAATATGCAATTTGTAAGTGTTTCACTTTTTAATGCTTATAGGTATCAAACCGTTTTTTAAAAAGTAAATTATGGAGGGTTCGGTTTTGCTTGAATAATCATCATCGCCCGGGGTGGGTGCTGCGGGTTAGCCCCTATGCCAATGTTCGCTTTCCAAAAGACATTTTGCCATGCAAATTGGATGGAAAACAAAATTTGGTTAGTGTAAGTGGTTCTAGGTATGATAAGTGGTATTATGTATGATCCAAAATAACAGGAGAGCAAAAATGAAAACAGAGAGATAGACATATCTATAGAAAACTGTAATATTGTTGCTGACATCTAAACTAAATTGAGCTTTGATGATGAAGTTTTAAAAACGCGCCCATATGTTCGTAATGCCCGTTCCCAGAACACTTAAGACCCTGATAGCGCTTCTGGGGTAGCTGCTCTTTAAATTAATTCTCCGGGCGAGTTTTTTTAAAAATCTCCAACAGTGCGTAAACTCGTCGAGTTGCGGCGCTGTAAACCCATTTGATTCTCGGCGCTGTAAACCATCGCGGTGTAGCGCTGTCAACTCGAAGGCGTAGCTCCTTGTCAACTCGAATGTACGCTGCAACTCGCATGTAGCGATATACACTCGAGGTGTAGCGCTGCAAACTCGCAGTATACCGCTGCAAACTCGCAGTATAGCGCTGCAAACTCGCAGTGTAGCGCTGCACACTCGCGGTTGTAGCGTGTATTTGGTGTTTAGCGTCCAGTCGCGATTGCAACTGGGTTATTTACGTTATGTAAACTCGATGTGTAGGGAAGGAAACTCGGGTTGGGTTTGCGGCGGATTTTTGTACGATAGAATGTTTTGGTAAAAAAGCGAGGAGGGAGAGGGATGAAACTGGGGTGTTTGTTAGCGAGGCCAAACTGGGTGGTTTAGATAGCGCGGTAACTCGGCGTGGCGCGGTGTTACCCGCTGGGGATTTGTCGTGCGTGGCGTGCCATACCTGACTATTCGCAATACCAAAGGGGGGGGGGTGGGGGGGGGGGGGGGGGGGGGGGGGGTGGGGGGGGGGGGGGGGGGGTGGGGGGGGGGGGGGGGGGGGGGTGGGGGGGGGGGCTATAACATGTTAAAACTTTCCGTAAATTAGAAAAACGATTTTCCGTAAATTTACGGAAAAATCTGTTTTAGAAAACAATAAAATAAAAACAAAAAACAAAAAAATAGCATAATTAAAAAAAACAAAAAAACCGAAAATTTCAAAAAATTTCTGGCAGCAATATTTCCGGATTTTTTTTTTTTTTTTAATATTTCGGATCCGGAAATTTAAAGCAAAGGTTTAAGTTATGTTCAAATAAATATTTTTTTCCATAATATGAGACAAATTTCTGTAAAATTACTGTCAAGTTCCGTTAATTGACAGAAATTTCTGTAAATTTACCCTAAAAATGACTGGAAATACTGCTGCCAGAAATTTCCGTAAATTTACGGACATTTTTTTAACAGTGAACGATGCGGGGTCGCACTTCCCTGATCAGAATGACCCACAGATCGCGTGAGGAAGAATAAAAATTAATTATAATTGTATATTTTCATTCACAAAATAGAAATAGTTGTGAGTGTATAGGGAACTTGTATGAATGCCTAAATATCAAAAAGTACTCCATACAAAGGTGTAATACTCATAAAACACAATAAGTTTTAGGTAAGTGGTGATTGGCTGTATTGCAAGTGCTATTTCGCCAAGTACAGGAACAAGACTTGGTCTGATATTCCTGTGAATGTGCACGTGAAACTTTATTAACCATATTGGGAAGGGGATATTTTATTTAAGGAGGCTAGGACACGATAGATCTGTCCGAAATTTTTCATTGAAACTCAGTATTAAAAACAAACTCCATCGATGGTTTCCACAATCCAAAATAAAAAATGGGGGTCACCGACCTCGTTTTTCATATTAATATTGATTCAAAATACCTATTTTGCCATTTTTGATCAAAAGTTAGTCGCGCAACCTATGGAAAGTTGATTTTTACGACAGACATTTTTAATTATAAAAAAAAATTCGGCTCGAAATTTTTTGATGGAATTTTAATAAAAGTTGCGCATAACTAGAAGCTTTCGATTAAGGAAGAAAAAAGATGGGGTCACCGACCTACGTTCTCAATAATGTTACAAATAGCACGTTTTTTAGTATTCAAAATTGTGAGAAAAACTTCAATGCGCCATTCAGAGCGTCACCAAGACAACATAGGTTACGCGATATCAACGCTAATACTCTCGCGCGTATTGACCACGCATTTCATAAGTACGACCAATAGGTCTATCCTATTTACTCTTGCCTTATACTGAGAATACGTCTCTGAAAATCTGGGGAAATTTGGAGCATTGAACAAAATATACTAAAACAAGAAAGTATGCTGTACACGTTACAACTACTGAATTTATGGAACTTTGGGTATTTTACTGGCAATTCTGCCAACACAATTACTATAAAATCGTGTCATTACTGTAAATTGCCACCCGACGCGTAATTTTAGATTAGCACGAAGGCACTGTCTCAATTCAAAACAAGTTATATTAGGAAGAAACAAAAAATGTAAAAAAATCTGTGCAAATCAGATAATGTAGTAGATTAAATGTTATGTCTTTTCAATGTTATTCCTGTATTATTCGTATCTGAAAACTTTAGAATTTAGTGACGAGGAAGGGGAGGACATGTCAGATGGAGGTATAGCGCTTAGGTGGGAAGGGGTAAATTTTTTCATGTTTGGGATGTGCGGCCCCGAATTCCGAACTTGGGAACATGGGACTTGATTGTATCATTTCATAGGCCCTTTGGAACTCAGTGAAATTTTCGAAATATTTGCAGGCGTTTTTTTTATGGCACTACAAATTTGGCCTAATTGTATAGCTTCTTGCGGTAAAAAAATTTTGCAAAAGGGACCTCAAGAACGGAAATTCTACCAGGTCAATTTCGCACGTAGGCCTAAAATCGGCAACATACTGAGACCAGCGTCTCATGTGAGAATCAGATAATATAAGAATTTCGGGTTTGTAAAGGTAATTTATGAAATTCTATCTTGAATCAATTTGAGGGGGTGGTTGTGACACAAGCAGGCCTACATATAATTAGAATAAGTCATAAAAAACAAAAAAAAAAATATTGGATTCTATTCCTATACATAATGTTCGGCTTTTTGTTTTCAAACCTAAACAAGTACATTGTCAACCTATACTTTCGCAAGCCTCATCATGCTCATGAGAACTATAAAAACCTCATTCACCAATGACATTTTCATCCAAGTCTTTTGGGGATTTGTCCCTTTTTTTCCCCCGGTTTTTTTTTTTCTGGGGAGGGTGTTGTAGTCTCTTGCATTTTTAGAATTGACTGTTCAGGCATCTCTCGCGCTTTCCATAGTTTAGTTTCGTATACACGCATGCCCACGGCGCAGCTTTGCTGATTTTACGCGCGAGTCCAACTCAGACGCCACGCAAAGCATTTTTGTTTTGGAAAATACCCAGTGCCAGATCTAGTTCGTTCGCGGAGCTAACGGTGTCCTACTAGCCTCCTTAAGAGGACCACCTTAATATCCCGGGGGGGTTTAGGAATGTTTTGAGAAAAAAAATCACCCTTAGAGTGTGAAAGAAAAAAAAATTCACCCTTAAGTGTGAAAGAAAAAAAATCACCCTTAGACCTGGTGAAAGAAAAAAAAATCACTCAAGAGAGGAGACAATAAACAAAATTCAGCCATTTATCATTGTAAAAAAACAAAAAATCACCCGGGCCACAGAGGGACAAAAAAAAAACACCTTTTAATCATTGGTCTTTCGGTAATTCTAAGTTATCCTGTAGGAATCATGCCTTTTTTTTTCCCAAATTTCCTGCTCATGGATGAACCAACAACTTCGATAAGTGAAATTATAATTATGCACTCTATAGGTATCATTAGCCGTGTTTACACCATCGGGGTTAGCCCCGATTCACGCTCAGTGATGGGCACGGATCGGGGCTACTTTTAACCTCGATTCAAGTGTCATGGTGTGTCCATTTGTTTTAGCTATCGCCTCATAGCAGCCTATCTTGTGGACATGAAACGAGGTTAAAAGTAGCTCCGACTCGTGCCCTCGAGTGTGAATCGGGGCGCGCTCCTATGGGTAAACTGCTATCGGATGGTACAACGGAAACATGTACAAGGTCTCAAAGACCATAATCGCTAATCGCTAAATGTCAACAGAGGGCGCTCCACCGCAAAGCACGATGGGATCGAAAAAGGGCAAAACAAACAAACCCGGAATGTTCCATCTACGAATCGCAGCTGTTTTATGCATAGAAATCACGCATGTATAATGAGTCGGCAATCCCTTCGCTCGGCGTCCTCCAATCCTCCAGAATTTATAATTTGAATATATTTTACAAGTTGATAAATTTAATACAAGTGGATTTCACTCATTAGCCCTAAGGGCTAATATTAGGTAAATATTGCTCTCGATATAAGCTATTTATTTTTTTTCTGGGCAGAATTTCCGATGCGATAGCATATAGATACATCTTTTTATTTCGAGTGTGGCTTGGCCATCTCAATATATCCGTCGGGTACATAGGCACAAACTTTTGCAAAATGATGCCTATCTAAAGCCTCTTTTAAAGAATTTACTTACACAGAACGGGAAAGAGTGACCACACTACAACAAACTACGACAATAAAAAAAAACGTATTCCATTCCCAAGATCAGCTAATATCAAGTTATAAGCCCCATAACCCAGGAAAACTGAGTCCTTTCTGTTTGCTATCCTTTAAGATTTTCAAAGTAACCTGATTCTTCGACTAGTTTCCTTATAATTAATTTTGATATTTGCAAGTTGTTTAAAAAAAAAAAAAAAAAAAAAAAAAAAAATATGGCCATTTTTAATTAACACAAGCTTGGGACAGTGCCTGGCCTTATATTAAAAACACTAACACTAATGTTTCTTTAATTTAGCCTGATTTCCTAGTTTAGTGCGCTTATGCTAATAGGCCCTATTAAGAGAATTTTTTTATACGTTTACACATCCCATAATGTTTATCATTACATAAAATAGGGCAATAACAGCTAATTGACTACGGACCCCCCAATAATCCTCAGCCGCTACCAGCCTTTATAGGCATAGGATTCGCAAAATAACGCCAAGATGAGCTTCGTTAAAAGTTGCTTAACACGAAAAATCCCCATCTACCAGGTATCTCTTCAGGATAAATCTCCGATCATTATGACAACCAAGACAGCACAACGATCTCCAACCTAACATGATACAAAGTCCTAAAGTCGTTTTAAAAAAGGTAAGGATTTTAAGCTTTCGCCGAGCAAATGATGTCACTGCAGTGTCATTAGAGTGATGTGTAAACCTTCGAAAACACCAGAATTGCGTCATTACAAGTTGCTCTAACAATAAAAAAATACCCATATTCCTTCAGGATATCTCTTATCATTCCTAACAATCAAAAACAACGAATGATCGCCACTTAGGGTGATAAAAAAAAGGTCCTAAATGTAGAAGTTGAAAGAGTAAGATTTTTAAGCATTGCCCAGCAAATTACGTAGTACGTCTATGTAAACAAACGGGCTGCGAAAGTGACAGCGGCCACGTGCGGCGCTCTTGCCCCTATTTCGGCCCCAGGACGCAATTGCGGTTCGATTGCGGTAAACCTTATGTTCAAGGCAGCAGAGTAATTATTTAGGGATTGTATTGAATGTGGTAATTCAGAAATCATTGATCAGTTACATAACATTTGTAAAGAATAATTGGTGACAAACCCTGGACTGGTACATGACCTGGTCTTTCTTCTTGTGTTCAATAGCTTACTTGAATACAACGATGTGATGCTTGAGTGTGTACATACACAACCACTTGTCTTGGGTGTTAAGGGACACAATGGCATGAAAAAATATTCCGATCTAAGATAGGACACTTTCCACCAATTAAAACAATTAGTGTGCTTACAATTTGTAAAAAAGAGAAAACTATATTTTATTCCTTGTAAGCCTTGCGCTCTCAACCCAAGATGCTGACATTACGCCAGCATTTTATCACCCTTGAAAGCTGCAGTCAGCAGCTCACACACCATTGTATTGTGTATGTGCTAATCCCCTCTTTTATATGACAGATCAGCGTCTTACTAAAAAGCCTGCATTACAATGCCTTGACTCCTGTACTGAATACTTTTGAATTGTGTCACACAACATTCTAGATACACTATCATTCTGGCAGGGATGTTAAACACCTTGATTTTCCATGGCAGAAATTGCCATACATTGCCACAAAACTCTTCTACCTAACTGTTTTTTTACTGTTTTTACCATAATATAAACCTCCAAATTTGTTTTCAAATTATGGAAATGGTTTTCAGTAAGAGGTCTATTTATTATTTCGATAGTTTTTTCATGCCATTGTGTCCCATTTTAAGGATCTTTTCTCATACAGTTAAGATACTCATATGAAAAAAATACGTTTTTATCATTACAAATGTAGATCTGAAATCTTTCTCTCCAGCTTTCTTTATTTGAATTGGATGAAAACGATATGCCTAATAAAGTGGGTTTCATTTGTACCACTGATGAAATCAACAATGAAAAGAATCCTGATGTCCTTTTTTTGATTCTTTCAATGTGTTGATGAAAAGTGCTGTGATTCTGCTTTAACTATTATTGGTACTAGTGTTTTAAGGAAAATGTTTTCTGTTTCGTTTCCAAAGTATCATGCACTGGATTTCACCAGAATACAATTTTTGAAAATTTGTGGGTTTTTTTACAGTGAATGGTGGAGATGAATGAAAACTATATGTAACTATTTTATGACACCAATGATCCTTTGTATTGACAATTACTAGTGGTATAGACAAGAATGTTTGTGGTTGAGGGGTACCTTTTTATTTTCCACTTACAAAATGCCGTTGTCCAGCATGTAGTAGGGCTGGTTCAATCACCCGTCTTTCAAATCTTTCAAATGAGCCGTCCTCAATACACTTCGTTCAAAAGTGAAACCTCTTGGCTGACCCATACACCCCATAGTAACAAATTTTGCAACATAAAAATGATTAAAAAAATCCACCCCAGCTTGTAAAACAAAAAAAAAATCCCTTTGGACGATGAAAAGACGACAAAACAACTCTAATATTAAACAATTCACCCCCAAGCTTGTAATAAAAACAATTCCACCCCAAGCTTGTAAAGAAAAAAATTACCCCCATCTTGTGCAAAAAAAAAAAAACCTTCTTATCAGCCGAGAAAAAAAAATTCATCTCCAACTAACTTCCTAGCCCCAGCCCCCCCTAACCCCCCCCCTGGATCTCTAATGGTGCGTCCCTAATTCCATATGAAATTTTGCCTGACAGTAGGGGAGTAGAGTTGGCCGACTATGATCATCGTACCTACCCACCAAATTCCGTTAAACTATGTGGTCCCATTGGGTCGAGTTGTCCTTTCTATTTTCATACTTACTTTGGACTCACCTACTGGACATACAGATTACCTAGCGCTCTTGCTCTGAGTCATCCTTTAACCATTCGAAAGTCGTGAGAAAACGGGGGGGGGTGATGATATCGTCAACCATTTCATAAGACTTTATAAATTGAAATCTTTCAAATCTCTTGTTCTTTTATTTCACTTTGAACAGATTTTGCCGTCTTTCCTTACATTTATCCATCCGTGTAATTAATTTCTTACTTTTTTAAACATATTTATGTTGTAGTTTAGTGACGCGACCAGTTTCTCCGTATTTTTTTGTTTTTTCGGAAAAAGGTACGCCCCTATTTTGCCCCATTTCCGTAGAAGAATACTGTCGGAAAATCCGTACTAGTTGGCAGTCTGACAGGGGCTTGAAGGGTGACCGGCCACCCCAAAATTCGATCCCAAAACAGTGATCACGGGAGGGAAGGGATGTCAGATTTCCGCGGAAAATCCCATCCCTGCCGGGCATCCCTGTCAGCCTGTCAGGCCATGGAAGTGGTCGACTGAACAGCGGCCCTAGGAAGTGACCGAGTGGTAGTAGTTATAGACAGTATTTTAATGTCATTTTTGTTGTTTTATGTTACTTTTTGCATTTTGTTTTCTGTATGCAGTTTGCTTGTCAAATTCGTTGCATTTAAAGGGATAAACAGTGATTTGCTAATCCAGAACATCAAAAACAAGAATTATTGAAAATATGCAAATGAGCTCATTAATATTCATAACCTGTCCAAAGAGTATACAGCACATGACCTTGTCATGTTCTAACACCTTGTCAAGTTCAGATGTTCGATGAAAAATCGGTTTAGTCTGTAGAGTGGATTAAAGGCACTATCAGTGATTTGCCAATTCAGAAAATCGAAAAAAATAATCAAAAAATCAGATTTTTGTATGTCTGTAACAAGTATACAAGTATCCTAACATAGCTATCCTGCAACTGATCAGACCAGAAGCAACCTAATAATCGAAATTTTAGTCATTAGGCCTACTGTCTGTGCGGACAATTACTACAACACGTAATTGAATGGAGATTCGAATCTTGGAACACATTCGTTTTTTGTTTCTTTTCTGAGAATTCTAGACTTACCCTTCACTTTTAGATATCCCTGCTAATTTCAAATTAATATTTGACTCTTTTGGATAAATCACTGATAATGTCTTTTCTTCAAAATATGCAAATGAGCTCATTAATATCCATAAGTCCAAAAAGTACATGACCTTACACTCTAACAACATGTTTAGAATTTCTGGACAAACTTGTGTTTAGATGGGTTAACATTTAGTATTTACACAAAAAACATGTTTAGATGTTTAGTATTTAAACATCTAAAATGCCTAAATACATGTTTTGAATCCTAAACATAATAGCCATCTAAACACTTGTTTGTCCAGCATTTCTACACGTTTTTAGAGTGCATGTTCTATCACCGTGCCATATTAGACGTTCATTAGTAATCAGTTTAGTATGTAGAATGGATTAATGCTTTTACTGCCCACCCACCCATCTTCGGTATAACATAAGCCACACAAATTTCATTTATAAAAAACGTTCCCTGCAAATGTCCCAGATTTTAAAGCGTGATATTTTGCACTGTTATGTGACCTGTACAATTTAACCTCAAACATGAACATTATTGATCTTTGTTTATTGACTGGCGTGGGTACCACAATCGGGTGTTTAGTGTACATTTTGAGACACCCTTACTGCATGTCAATTTGCATGATATGGTATCCGTTTATCCCCGATTATAAGTCGATATTTTTTTTTTATTTCTCGCATTGTCTCTGCTTATCCCTTTAAGGCATTTTGGATTGTTACTGTCTTGCATGTTTTTTTTTGTTGCTTTTGTTGTGACAGCTAAAACAGCCCCCATAATGTCCCATTTTGTTCATAACAACCAAACCGAGTAACTTTTAGTGCTAAGATTTCACAGGATATAAGAAAAAAAAGCTTTCTTCCGATACCAAAATTTTGACCACTTCTGATAAAATCTGGGACTCTGGGGACGAGGCTATTGGCGATCGGGCCATGGCCGTTTAAAGTGACAGGAGGAGATTTTTTTAGGATACGAATTTCTCTCAAATTTCACTGGGTCGGTTGTAGACCACCTACCAAGAACGTTTCGAAGGTTTATTGGACAAACAGATGCAAAAGAAAACCGCAAACCTTGTTTTGAACTTGCATGCTATCATAATCGTTCCCCATAGAAAACCGTGCTTTGACTTTCTGTCGTGCACGACAGAAACTACTAAATCATCATCTTATTACATAAAGACGGCGTATTCGGCTTATTCACTTCAGGTGTGATCTATTACATTGGTAAGCATTCCAAATATGTAAAAAACCGGGGTTCGAGAAAAATTGGGGGCGCTTCTTTCTGGAAATCTCATGTCTCTTTAAGGCATATTGGATTGTTACCATTTTGTTTTGGGTGATATTTGTTACTTTGCATTTTCCAATTTTGTTGTCAAAATGTCCTCATGGTACACTTTCCCATTTCTGTATCAGTCAAGGGCTCTGGACTGTTCCCAGTTATTTCTTTGGAATGGGCACGAACACGATTATTTTCGCCGATTACCAATAATACAAACGAATGAGCAGGCGGCCGCCGTTTTCGCACTTACCAAGGTCAAAGTTCCATACTAATTAAAATATTACAACTGTGTTAAATAAATCACACTCGTCATAGCAACTACGAACATGCTAAAGCCCATGCTATTTTGGGAGCCATTTTGAAAATCTGCAAAAAACACTGTGCCCGATCTTTGCGACGATAAACTTTCTGCATAAACCACACGCCTGACGATGTTCTTGGATGTAAAAGGATCATTTTATATAAAGCGAGGGTCGCCTGGCGAAATCACAGAGAAAGTGCATTTTTCCGTGCTTTAAGTTTTAGGTGTAATGGGCTTGGGCGGTAAAAACATCTAGGCGTCCACCAGTGAGCTCAATTCAGTGAGCTGATTCAAGATGGCCGTCCGACCTCTAGCCGTTTATTACTCTATCTCTATGGCATTAGCAATATTTCCCATATAGAGGGTGAAAATCCAACCCAGACAATATTGATATACGTGATGTTGTATATCAAAACAGGCACAATTGAGTAAACGTTTCATACAGAAATCCCAAGCGTGCAAATGAGGTATTACAATTGATTCAGTCATGCGCTGTAAATTGTTGTACAGTAGTGCTTGATGGAATAAATGGCAATACCTCATTTGCATACTTGGGACTTCTATATGAAACGTCTACCCACAATTGGGCAAGGTTCTAAATGGGGAGAGGGGCCAAAATGTGGCGAAGGGTGATTTTTCTCAAAATTGAGTTTTTTACAAATTTGTGAGTCTATACTCGATTCATCTGATATGTGACCCCGTACCATTCTTGCGGAGGTGAAAAATTCAATGAGGCGCAGAGACTTCTGTTAATCATGTTACTGTGAGGAATGTTAAGGCCTGAAATACACTATTGTGCGTTTCCATACATGAATGAAATTGTATTTAGTGGCAGGTGAATGAGTTATATGACCGGAGTGTCCTCCAAGATAATCCGGTGTGGCACGTGCATTTGAATTCTTTCATTTTCCCTCTCCGACTTAATTGGATAGGTCCAAAACTCCAGGGGGACGAACGTATCAACGCGAATCGACTATAGCTATGTTTAAAAACATGCTGTGAAAATTTGAAAGTTAAATTGCATTGGTAAAAATATATTTTTGACTGACATTTCATTTATATTTCGTTATAATGTTCTTTATTTTGTGAGGTTTTTTCTCATTTCGAACATTTTGGAAGGTAAAATTTCAAAATTCCAAAAATGCAGTTAGCAATGATCAATTGAGGTGAAACAAAAAGCCATGCTTAGCCAAAAAGTCTGTTTTGATATTTTACAATGAACTCAAATTCCATGCCCAATTCCTCCTGGTTTAGATATCATATTGTCAGGAGTTGCATTTACTGGAGTCACCCTATAAAAAAAGATCCATTTTATCATTCATATACTCTGTTCGATCTCACGTTTGGGGGCGACATCACTGCACATTAGGTTTTGCATCCGAGAAACGCACGCGTCGACCTTGTAATTGCAGCATTTACGCACACCAACAAAAGCGGCGCAATCCAAACGCTAGAGCGAATGCAAAGTCGTGTCATGACGTCACCCCAAACTCGAGACCGAACAAAGTATAGATAGGGTTTACTGCTTGATTTTTGTACTCTGCAGATGTGAAGTGATCCAGCAAATGAGTCATTTGTCAAGTAAACTCAAAATCAGTTTTCAATTTCAGTTAAAGTACCATTCTTGCAATTCGCAATACTGTGCACCGCCAATGATTGCCTCGCAGAGCCAATGTTTTCCCGATGCATCATGGGAAAAAAATCAATATCCAGAGCCTGCGTAATAAATATTACACAGAAACAAGTCACTGATCATTAGTCTGTCAAAGTAAACCCTTTGATTTCTTTCGATCACACAAACTCTTTTGTTGACCTGTTTTCAACATAATAATCACACTACTTGCATGGAAGTTGGATGACGATGTTGACCCTTGCAGTCAAAAATTGTACTGGCAAGGGGAACCGCTGGAAGCACACCGTATTGTGAAATGCGAGATAAGGTAATTTTAGTGCAGCTCAGAACATTGGCAAAGGAAAGTGAATGTTGAAGTTGGCCATTATTTCAAAATCACTACTATAATGACGAACGACTCGTTTAGCATGATCGCATCACAAAAGCTCCAATAGTTCGATGCTAATATTTCAAAAGGTCCACTCATAAACTACATGTACTGGACAGAAACCCACAGGATATTTAGAAACAATTTCACACCAACAAGAAAAGAGACGGACACCAATATTTGAAAGCCCGACCACAAACTTGGTTGCATCAGGTTCCTGGCCACTTTTTAATTAATTATTATTATTTAATGCGGAATTAGGTTGGCTATGTACAAGAGTGAGTCTCTCCAAGTCAAAACAAAGCAATTAACTGCATTCTACAATCTACACTTGCTTCCTTTTGCCTTGCTAAGACCCATATTTTTTTTTACTTAACATGAATTTCACATTTTACAATTGTAGAGAATAGCACTTCTTGCACGTGCTCGCTGATTCCCAACAGCTTCCCCAACCCCCCCAACTGGTATACGTTTATGTGTGAGAGACTGGGAGCCAGCGAATTGCACGTGACCCTATGGTACAGTGAAGTTTTTCAACATGACAACACATAGTTTGGGTTATAATCAGAGGGGTGCTGTCAACATTCTCTGTAACAGCTTCAACTTTGTACCGATTCTCTCCATAAATTACCTCAGTCAAGTACTCACAATTCAAAAAAATAGCCAACAAATTTCATTAGTTCAATTGTTTAATAATAGGGACCACTAACCAAGCTTTGGAGCATTGATCTACTGCAGTAATTGAAAGCGAGTTCCTGAAGGTGTGGCAGAGACCAGTGCCAGCACCCCCTCTGAGTAACAATGGTAAACAGTAAGTATAGCACCATCTATTTGTACAATATGAACATTAAATAGTAAGGCTCCATATGTCGCACTGCATTTTATGTTTGTATGTATGAGTATTACTTTACGACTTCGCTCAGACTTCCACGAGAACTGATCAATTTCAGGCATTTCCCTATACCAGTTACTACCTTACCCACTCCTCCCTCCCAAACCAAAGACTAATCCAATCAGATTTTGGTTACTCCCCCATTCACTGTAAAAATGTTACAAGCCATTGGGTATCACGCCATCTTGGGTATTACACCATTTGGGTATCATGCCATCTAGGGATGGCATAGCACCCCATGGCACTCAAATGCCATTGTCTCAAATCGCATTCAGTGCAATTGGGTACCATGCCAATATGGTAGCATACCATTTGGGTACCATGCCAACTAGGTATGTGCCTTTGTGTTCCTCAAAATAAAGGGCAGACGTCTGTACCAGATCTTGCTCTATAAATCGTTAAACACAATGGTAGATATCTATACTCTGTCCAGCTCGAAGTACGAAGTAACGACACAGGCGTTTACATTGTACAGACTTTCAGTGCGTGGGTGGTTAAAGCACACGTGCACTGCAACTGAAAGGCGGCACCGGGAATGCACGCGCCCCGTTAATTCAAACTTCACACCAGGCTTCAGAATAGACTAGATAGAAACAATACCATTTGTGAAGTATGAACTCGCCATTAGCTGCATCTTCCACAGAAGGGGAGTATATTTTAAACAAAGCTACCAGTACTGGCACAGGAATCCATACCCCCTTGCGTTAGAGTAACCCATGGGTATTCCATTTCAGCTACAGGGGCAGTACAGATAGAATAGTCCAATGACTGCAACACTGAAACCGAGCTTGCATTCTGTTACGTTGCTTAACCAGTGGATTGATTACTGTATTGCTAAGTAGGTATCATTCCATTTGGGTATCATGCCATTTGGATATTATGCCATTTGGGTATCATGCATCTCGGCTTTTTGGTCTAATTCCTTCATAAATGTTGGCAAATCTATGGTGTGTATTATCTGCTGCCAAAGTTGTTATGCAAGTAAAAAGGTAGAGAGGCAATTTATTTTCAGTCTTGCAATCATTGGACTATTCCATTTGTGATAGCAAGATGGACCCTGAAACAAATAAAATATTGTAGGTGATAACTGGGATGTGTTGTTCACGGTGCCAAAACACAACCCTAAAAACGACTGTCCCCAATTTTCTTTTGTAAATGCCTGTTAGAATTGAAGTCGAAACTTTCTCTCAACATACGCATTGAACTTGTGCAACATTATTGCCCAATATATGCGCTGTACAATTATACAAAAACAATTATATTGTCTTTTTACACTGTGCTTGGGTAAAACACCCATTGACCTTTTCTTTACGTACAAAGTAACACTGTTTGCAAGAGAAGAGGTGTTTCATCTCAGCAACGTTTGTGTTTGATCACTTTGGCTAGTATTCTGAAAGGGACCTGGGTTTAAACCAAGGTTAGTCCCACAAAAGTGGATTTCTTTCCTTCTATCATATTCTAAAAATGTGCTGTAACGGATGAGAAAATTCCTCATGAATGGGCCAAAACGGCCCATCCGTGAGGAATTTTTTTCACCCGTTACATTTAACTTTCACAGTATTTTGAAAGGAAAAAGTCCACCCATGTAGGACTAACCCTGGTTTAAACCCAGGTCTAAAGTTAGACTCCCTTTCAGAATACCAGCCTTTGTATTTTGCAAGTGATGTCACTTTTCATTGGAAATTCCTGCACGGTGACAAGAATTCATGAACCCTCTTAAAATCACCAGAATTCAATTGACCTCCTTACAAACTGATGAAATATTACCCTTAATACCCCTGAAATTTCACTAACAAGTGCAAATTCCTTCCACCTTAGCCACCTTCCCCTTCCCCAAACCCATTTTCAATTCACCCCCACCCCACCCACCCCCTGGTAAATTTACATATTTATAACCTTTTATCAAAAGTAGACAATCTTGGAATACAGTTTATTTGTGGTACAAGTACCCATCATTTAAATACATCATTTTTACTTAGTTGTGATTCATTACATTTTACTTTACACCGGCTGCTTTGAAAAATATGTTTACACAATTTTAAAAGACAATTCAGTACAGACGGACCATGACTTTATTTCCTTTTCCAATCTTTTTTCTATTCACACACTCAATAGAGTAACATTTAGTCTTGTTTTGACCAGTGGACTTGATCCAAGACTCTTCGTTTTTTACATGATGGTACTCTACTCTGACCCCGGCTTTCTGCCTTGTTAACTCAATATAATCCATCAACGGTCATGCTCCATCTAATAGTGAATAGACTATAACACACCAAACTCCCCTATCTCAATTTTTGTGTCACAGTTCACAGGCTCATTGGTTTATGGGTAAAATACATAATATATTGTACTCTTAATTCCACAGGCAAAGTTCAATGAGCTGTACACATCAACACATTGAGATGCTGACCCATACGTTTCTGGGTATGTTTATAACATGTCTCATTCCCCATGCACGGTTAGTGTCTCGTATCTAGGGCCACCCCAATAACTTTTTTTTCGCTCAATTTTCTTAAATCAACCTGTGCCGATTTTTAAATTTCTTGCTAATCAAAACTACCATTTATATTTTGCTGATGCTATGACCCCTAATTACAGTGCATTTTATATATTTTTAACTACAAAATTTATATTTCATAAAAAGTAAATGATTTCCGACATCTTTTTAAAAGAACTCCTCTTTAATAATGAAGTATTTTCTACAGAACAGAATTTTGCCGTCTAGAAAATGGAAACTGTGTCCCTACCCTGCACAAGAACCAATGTGCTGTGACCAAATAATGAGACAAGGGAGTTAGTCGAGAAGCAAAAGCTTTTCGTACCACCATTTTATGGCTGAACACATACCACATGAACGTTCACTCAAAAGACTTCCAATTCAACGGGTTGCATTCTTTGTACACGGTGTCCCGTATGGCAGCTGCGATTATGTCTCTAGGAACACCAATAACGCATTACAAATTATCCCCCATACACATCTTAAAATTGGTAACAAATGTTAACAGCTCAATTAAAGAGTATGTTTCGCTTATTTTTGAGGGGGACAAGAGATGTATATGGGCACTAGGTGTATTCCAGTACTAGAATTACATGTTTATGCCCAAGTAGCATGTTTGAGGCACCAAAAAGCATGGATATTGTGCGTATTCCAAATTCCTTTCTGCAACAAACACACTATTCAGGCAAGGCCACTGAAATCACTCTTCCAATTCTATATTCACTTTTCCACAAAATCGGCAAAATGAGGTGAAATTTTGCGCAATAATGTTGTATTTGCTGATGTAGTGCACGTTAGTAGCCATTGGTTACTGGTTCAAGCCTTGACTCATGCACCTGTTCCGAATTAGCTATGCCACACCTGTTCCGAATTATGCTATACCATAAGTTTTGCGTTGTGATCAATGGCACCTACCAAAGTCAGCGTGAGCCAGTTTGACTTGGCAATGGTCTTATTTTAACATGAGCTATATCCGCGAATACGCCTGCATGGTACAGAGAACGCTGTAATTCCACAGGTTTAAAGACTGCGCTTAACCCCAAATGGGATTTTTAATCATGCCTACCCATAATAGCACATTGAATGCAATGGCAGCCAATTATACTTGGGGTCTTTCATGTGATGTGTTAAAAACTTATCTAAATAATGTAACATGAATAACCTTGTTTATCCACCAGCCAAGGAAAACACATCCCTCCAGTAACAGAAGGATTAGTCTAAGCCTAAATGTCCCTATCAATTCAGGCTGTGTCCTAATCACTTCACTATTACAGGCCATCTCATGTCGGCTTAGCTATCATGTCTTTGCTAACTTTGCGGTTTTATGTTCCCATGTCCTGGCATAATTAAATATACCCTTTGTACTTCCTCTGTACCACAAAAAGGACATGATATACAGCACATGCAAAGGGTATAATGTAATTATGTCCATGTCCTTTAAAGGGGCATTTCGTGATCCACAGCCTCGTCCCCCCAACTTACCTCCAAAAGTTGAGATTTTCTTATCATCTGAACCATTAACATTATTAATCCATGTGTGCCAAATCTTCCGTGCAAATTCAGTCGTGTCTGTGAGAAATTCACGATTTGTATTTTCTGTCCGTAAACGGACAGAAATTATAGCACAGTGGCCTATGGGACCGTGGGAAACGAGCATTTGCTTATAGCACAAAACCGCAAAGTCGGGATCAGCTAAAAAGTTGTGAATAAGCTTTTCTCAAGGATATCTAGTGAACAATGAATAAAACAGAAGGTGCTGGAATCACGAAATACACCTTTAAGAATAAGATCTGGATTTTTCACCAACTCCATGAAAGAATGTGAAATAGTAGCTGATTAAAAGCACATTATCATTAAAAGGTGTAAAATTCTCTTTTAGTAAGAGTGGAAAAATCCAGCGTTTTGCATTGGGAAAAAGGAACAAAATCCTCCAAGTTAGCAAAGATCATGACAGTAGCAATGCTAATGACAAAAGATTGTAAAAGCAGTTTAACCCCCTGGGCACTTCCCTCCTATATGATAAAGTCTGTCTGATTGGCTCATTACAGGACACAACATGATATTGCCCTCAGAGTAACCAATCAAAGTAGTGCTTCTATATCTCCTGTGTAAACCATACCACAATTCTAACAGAATCTCTGATTTGCTCAGTATATGAGATTACCTTCCAGGTAACCAATCACAATTGTGCTTAGATGCTGATAGGCGATCCTCCTGATTGGTCACAATGGAACCAAGTGATTTTTTAAGCCAATCAGCAACATGATAAGAATGGTGATAGAGCTGAAGAGATTAAATATTTGGAAGCTGCATTTTGATTGGTTGTTTAAGTGAACATAATGATTGATTAGCCAATCAGAAATGCTATGAAAGGCAGGTTACACTATGTGCTAGTAAAATCTCAATTCCCTTGGCACAGTTCAGTAGCTTTTATTCACCAATGTATTTACAAAATACACCCCCGTTTTTTTGGGTATGATATATGATACCCAGATCACACAAGGTTAGCTCATGTCAATGTATGTATAAGTACAACCCATTGAACTGTGTCCTTGGTAGATGAGCTTATTGTAACTCATAGTGAAGCACCCAGGGGGATAAATTTAACAGCATGAGGTAATAACAAAATCAAACACAATAATTTAAATAAAAAGAATTAAAAACACTATTTGTACATATAAAATAATGTGTGGATTAAAATGTTAATCCTTAATCTACTGTTATTTTCATATCACATGAATATAAGAAGTCTGAGAATTTTCAGGTAAAAAATAAATGAAAAGGTGCCGTTACGCAATTCAGTTGGGGTTTTATCTTCAACTCCACCAGTTCATGACAAATTCATTTTGGTTTCTTTTTTTCAGTTTCGGATGACTGTATAATGCTGGGAATTTGGTTGTACATAAATGTTACGAGACAAGAATAGTGGAAGCTTCATATTACATAGACATCAAGACAACACAGGTGTTGAAACGACAGTCGACCGATATATTCAACTGCATTTTAAGGCTGCTCTTTGGGAGGTGGTGAGGAGAGAGGGGGAGGGAAATGTGACACTCTTTCCAACTTGAGAGACCCTCACTCGCCCACCGTTAAAAATTGTACAAAAAATGTTGCACACTTTCGTGTTTCAATGTGTCCGAATAAAATTAGTTTCTTTTTATTTGGACACACTCTTAATTAGTTTCAGTGCCCACAAATTTGAGCAGCAGTAGGCAAATGATGCAGTGACTTCATTCACATAATTTGTAAATTTATGCAAATGATTGCATTTACATATTATAATTATTAGCATACTATAACACATAATTATGTATGCGTAAACATTGTGGCAGGATAATAACCCTTATTTGGCAAAAATGTTACAAAATTGGGAAAAAACAAACAAGGCAAAACAGGGCAAATACTTATTTGTAACTAGTTTACATACATGCTCTGAAGTTGTCTTACTTTTTTTTAGTTTTCTTTTTTCGAACAGACTTTGTAGAAAAATAGAGGGCCACTAAAAAATGGGCACAGATATGATATATAAATGAGGCTTTTTTGTCAAGCTCTATGGTTTGTGGGCTAAATTAGAAAGTATGCCTAGTTTCAGGACTTTAATCAGCACAACCAAGTCAAAATATACCCCCTTTTGTAGTCTGTAAATTTGATTCAATTTTTTATCGTATAAATAAGCACAAAATTGTCATATTAGCACCTAAATTTTGGTATGGCCTGGGGAAGTACATATTATTCACATTTGGTAGTTAGTGGCAATACTTTTTTTCAGGAAGTGGTACAAAAAATCCAAGCCTGTATGACCAGCATAATTTCATGCATTTCCGTTTTAACACACGGCTCAAAATAAGTCCCTGTTGCCCACAAGACTAAACACAGCAGGTGATAATGTCTTCCCATGATGCAATTTGCTACTCCAACACTAAGTACCTTTTTAGATCCTTTTTCACACAGAAATCATCAACATAATTACTAACCAAAAATATTCCCAACTAAGAGCAAGTGATTTGTGATTATAGAGCCCACTAAAACTAATCGTAGAAGTATTTTGAGTGACATCCCCGCTTATATAATACTCTACGACTTGGAAGCCAAATTTGTCACCCTATACGAGAATTAAGAGGCATAGGCTAATTTTGATACCCCACACTGAGAGTTTCAACTCAAGACCATGGCTGCTCTCGCGTTTTTACTCTGATATTTCCCGATCAGTAAACAAAAACGCCCCCCCCCCATTTAGGCATGCATGATTGAGCTTAATTCAATTCTGCAAAACAAGTCTGGAAAGATGCTATTCTCTGCTGTGTCAGGGTCAGAATTTCAGCGAGAATCCAAGAATTGATTCTCGCGAACCTTGTAGTTTATACACAAATTAAATGGAGAATCCAAGACCACTTTCTCAACCCACTGCAGGTGACTTAACATGCCAGTATTCAGTGCATCCCACAATGCACCAGTTTTGGGAAATCTTATCTCAATAAGGCCATGTGATCCCACAAAATCCTATTCTTAACACACAAAAACTTCATTTTAAAAACCCTCATTTTAGCAAACAAAGTGCTTGGTAATTTTTAGCATAATAAAAATATGGTTCTTAAAATTCTTGAACACGCTTTATCCCCAAGTACTGACATGTGTTTAGTACAGTACCTTGAAGTGCATTATGGGATTGGTTCAAAGCACCCTCCGTAACATGCCCAAGTACACGGCTAAATCTCATTTGGACTTGGCTCGCTGGTCTACTGTCAATACGCTCTACCAATAAAGTGCCAATATTGCTTCAAAGGCAACGTTATTGTGAATCATGTCCACTTGAAAAAAGTCGTTCACCGATTTCTAGCTGGGAATTGCCGAGATTGCTTCATTGTTTTTTGGTAACCAAGGTGTCTTTAAGTACAGGGGGGTAGGACATGATCTGCTCGATTTGGGCATTGGCAATTTCCAAACGGTAATTTGTGGAACTGCTACGTGCATTTACTATGGCAGTCTCGGTCCCAGTGACATTAAAAAAAATCATCTCTTAAACCTTTGTTCAAAAGATCTTAGTAATATCATGATAAATTAAGAAAAAAATATTTACTTCAAAATCCATCGGGGTTAGTGGATTAACCCCGCTGCAAAATAGTGTAATTTCCAATAACGGTCATTTAGATTTGAATATTCGTGACCAGGCCTAGTCTTTAGTCAAGTCTGTGTGTAACCGTTCGATATGCGTAAGAGCACCCTCCTACCGTTAAGTCTTTGAAACAGACTAGCACCCGGAAGTTGATGCCGGTTTGAATTTGCTGTTGCTGTTAGGTTGGCATGTCCTACCCCCCCTGTTTAAGTAGGCCATTTCAGGGATTTGAACATCTTCATAAAAGTGGCACTTTTTGTGTTAAGTAATTTTCATGATTTCCAACAAGGAATAACTTCACTGGTTTTATTTTTGGGTGAAGTTTTACAAGATACATTTTGGTTATAATACATTTGCTGATAAAACAGTCCTCCATACCTTGTTAAATTCACATCTTGAAAAGCACAATTAAAAGTACTCCAAAAAAATTCCACTTTTACCAGAGGGCTGATTAACCCAAACTCAAACCCAAAATGCACTGCAATTTGACAATTCCATTAATAATAAGCACATGACAATGTTTCATTATTGTGCAAAGGACTCAACTTCTTAGTTTAGTCTGCATGAAAATGTCAGTACTTATCAATTTAAAGACGAATTATGAAGTCCTTGTTTTTTAACCCCATCTGTACTCAGCCGGAAATACCAATATGGATATCACATAGGCTAGTATACAAGGCTAGGCCAGTATACAAGGCTGGACTAGTATACAAGGCTAGGCTAGTATACAAGGCTAGGCTAGTTTACAAGGCTAAGCTAGTATACAAGGCTAGGCTAGTATACAAGGCTAGGCTAGTATACAAGGCTAGGCTAGTATACAAGGCTAGGCTAGTATACAAGGCTAGGCTAGTATACAAGGCTAGGCTAGTATACAAGGCTAGACTAGTATACAAGGCTAGACTAGTATAACAGTGCAATGCATGAAGGGATTGCTTCTTAATTAATCAACTTCTTTGCACTTTTACAGTCAATAACCATCCCTGATTTTCTAATGCATATAAAAGTACAGGCAATGCAATGAATTTGAAAAAGGGTCAAAATTGGGAAGCCGAGAAGAAATGGTGCAATTGATGTCGATGAAATGCACAATGAAAAAATGGGGAAAGTGCAAACTAGCTGGCTGTAATATGTGCATCTGTCAAGGACACAGTTAAATAAGATGTGTACAAATATACAGCAACATTACTGTGGTTTTGTGTTCTGGGTATGAAATATACTTAAACCCCAGTCCAGATGTCTTTCCTATCACACTGTAAATGTAAAGTGCTGAACTGTGCCCCTGGGGGATGAGACTTTCTCAGCTCAAGAATGTCAGCAAAGGCCAGGGTGGATTTGGTGTAAATACTGCTAACTGCTGAAAAATGCAACCAAAATCGAGTCGCTTCATGTCATGGAAATTGCACACTGTAACTTTAAAGTGCTCCATGACGACAGGATTTTGGCAAGGTCAGAGGCAAAGCGACAACATATGTTCTAATTTGCTCACCCTTTCAGGTTTTCAGTATTTCTAGTTTTCATTTTCCCCAAAGCTACCATAAAAGAATAAATCCAATTGCATCATTTCTCCAATGAACTATACAAATGTTTCTTTAAAATACATTTTCCAGGTCTACTCGATGACTTAAAATTGTATAAAAGATAAAAACGCTGCCTTCAAATGCATTTGGCTTAGTTTGAACTGGCTGTGGAGTTGAATACAATGATGTCGGGAATGTTGTTAAAAAGTTTTGTTTCTTTAAAATTTTTAAAATTGATTTGCAAGATAATTAAAAAATTAATATTGTACATATACGTATAAAATCAAAACATGCCCCAAAATGTACATGGCCAACAGTTTGAAGACGTCCTAGTTTTAACTTACAATATGCCCACATAACCACATTTAAAAAAGCAATGAAGGTGAGTGCTTAACAGTATCAGTCACCCACTTGCACTAAGATCCAAAAAGAAATTTGAAATAAAAAAATCCCGAAAGTTTACATTCACAGACTTCATAATAAATCTTGATTAAGTCATAGGAGTGTTCAGGAGACCTTGTTTAAACTAGAAAAAGAACTCACAACAAGCTGATGCCTGAAAGCTTTGAAACACAGTTAAAGGGGCATTTCGTGATCCACAGCCTCGTCCCCCGACTTACCTAAAAAATGTTGAGATTTTTATATCATCTGAACGGTTATCCTTAGTAAGCCATGTGTCTCCAATCTTACGTGTAAATTCGGTTGCATCTCTAAGAAATTCGCAATTTTGTATTTTCTGTCCGTAAACAGCACAGTACCCTATGGGACCGTGGGAAACGGGCAATTGCTCATAACACAAAACCGCAAGATCGGGATCAGCTCAGATTTTGAGAATAAGCTTTTCTCAAGGATATCTAGTGACCAATTAATAAAACAGAAGGTGCTGGAATCACGAAATGCACCTTTAATTATGTGGTGTTATGGTTATTGTTTGAATGTTGCAATTGGCGCTGAATTAGCTGCTGCCTCAAAGTCGCATTATTTCTCCAAAGTGCCGTGTTATTCTTAGAGCGCCAGGTAAATGCTGATCATTATTATCATCAATATTGCTCTGGTGCGACAAGTAGCATGCTGTATTCTGTATATTGATTTGAAATCCTGATTAAATCAAAAGAAAAATTAATCTGGTTAAAGCTTTCCAACTCTTGTGGCTGGTTTGGTTCAATTTGAAATGGTTGTAGATGTGTGGCACAACAGACAGCAACGCTGTACTCGCAGGCTCACAATTTGGTGGTTTCCGTGTCGATTTGATCAATTCATGAATAAAAACCTGCACAACCTAACTTTTTCTAGTCTGAACAAGGCCGAAGACTCCACACTCCCCATACATGATATTTAACTTATTGTGCATATATAGCAGGTGTAGGGATTCCATTTAATTCAATACTTGTACCTTTTCCTACCCTCACTAGCATTGTGAAGCCAAATTTAAGAATATTGCCTTGTATGCAACAACCAATGTCAGCATTTCATTGTTTGTAATTTGAAGTTTGGTCCCTCAAGTACATCCCTTCCCTAATTCCTTATGGACCTTTACACCACATATCCCACAATGCACTATTCCACCCGGATTATCCCATGCTGCACATTTATTTGGAGAATAAAGGTATGATTTTGGAACCAGTACTCACTCTCTTCGAGGAATTTAAAAAAAAAAAAAAAAAAAAAAACAGGCTCACAATTTGGTGGTTTCCGTGTCGATTTGATCAATTCATGAATAAAAACCTGCACAACCTAACTTTTTCTAGTCTGAACAAGGCCGAAGACTCCACACTCCCCATACATGATATTTAACTTATTGTGCATATATAGCAGGTGTAGGGATTCCATTTAATTCAATACTTGTACCTTTTCCTACCCTCACTAGCATTGTGAAGCCAAATTTAAGTATATTGCCTTGTATGCAACAACCAATGTCAGCATTTCATTGTTTGTAATTTGAAGTTTGGTCCCTCGAGTACATCCCTTCCCTAATTCCTTATGGACCTTTACACCACATATCCCACAATGCACTATTCCACCCAGATTATCCCATGCTGCACATTTATTTGGAGAATAAAGGTATGATTTTGGAACCAGTACTCACTCTCTTCGAGGAATTTAAAAAAAAAAAAAAAAAAAAAAACAGGCTCACAATTTGGTGGTTTCCGTGTCGATTTGATCAATTCATGAATAAAAACCTGCACAACCTAACTTTTTCTAGTCTGAACAAGGCCGAAGACTCCACACTCCCCATACATGATATTTAACTTATTGTGCATATATAGCAGGTGTAGGGATTCCATTTAATTCAATACTTGTACCTTTTCCTACCCTCACTAGCATTGTGAAGCCAAATTTAAGTATATTGCCTTGTATGCAACAACCAATGTCAGCATTTCATTGTTTGTAATTTGAAGTTTGGTCCCTCGAGTACATCCCTTCCCTAATTCCTTATGGACCTTTACACCACATATCCCACAATGCACTATTCCACCCAGATTATCCCATGCTGCACATCAAAAGAATACAAATATTAGTTACCGTGGTAAGGCGCCTGAACTCAAGATGTACATGGTTCAGGGCATTCATCTAAAAATATATTTGGAGAATAAAGGTATAATTTTGGAACCAGTACTCACTCTCTTCGAGGAATTTAAACCAAGGTGATACCATTATTTCAAGTGAAAGAACGAGGCCAGAAGCCGGGTTCTTCCACGAAAAAATAATGATTTCATTAACAGTTTTCAATCCAAAGAGAGAGTGTACCGGTTCCAAAAATCATACCTCTATTAAATCAACATTGGCAGTCGCGTGCAAATGTTGGAAAACAAACTATAACATTAGCTTCGAAATAACATCAGTCTAAATTGCAAATTGAAACTGGCAGGGACCAATGAATGTGTAAACTTTCACAGCTGTTTAAGAATGTTTTTTTTAAAAAGCCTTCAAAATTAATGTTGTCATGATAGTTTTCATACATGAACTACAAGATTAGGAGCACTCAGTTTCTGGCTCATGAGGGAAGCTTTTTTATATCGTGCAACTCTGAGATTTCTCACTATGAGCTAGTAAAATCTCAATTCCCTTGGCACAGTTCAGTACCTTCCATTCACCAGTGTATTTAGAAAATACACCCCCTGGTTTTTGGGTATGATATTATGATACCCAGATAACTCCAGATCACACAAGGTCAGTTCTTGTCAATGTATGTACAAGTACAACCCACTGAACTGTGTCCTTGGTGGATGAGCATATTATAACTCATAGTGTCTTAAGGTCATCAAAGATACCCCACATGAGTACAAAACCCTTGACCCTTTGAACCCGGGTAGATTCTGGGTAGGTTTTAACACACGAAACAATCATTTGGGAAGCCGTCTCAAAAACCACCGACCTCAGTTTTTTTTGGTTCGCTTGAATATATTTTACATGTATGCTCATTCCAAATATGGTCATTAAAATGTACAACTTTTGAAGGAAAAAATGTTATAAAAATATATACCATTTAATGCAGTACTTCGAATTTTATCAATATCGACATTTATCAATAATAGAGTTACAGCACATGTGACAACCCGTCGTAGAATAGTGCAAAACAGGACTGTGTAAAAAAGGTCTATTTGCAACAGGCTACATTCTAAACTCACAAGGCAAAGTTCATAGACCTGCCCAGGCAATATCAACTGACAATTCTAATGGTCCGTTCATACTTCAGTACTGCAATGCAGCCAACCAAAATCATTAATGCAACAAAGTTAAAATTACTTTAACTGGTGATGCATCAAGATGCATTGGGGTGTAGTACAGAAATTTTAATGCAATCTTTCGCAAGCTTGTTTGACCGGCAGTAAATTGATTAAGAGTACAGCGGAGGTGACGGAACATTTCGGTTTTACCGCCCAGCAATGCAGCGCAGTGGAAGTATGAATGGACCTTTATTCCATGAACTCTGCGAATACCAGAAAGGAGTAACCTCTGGCGTATCACAGATCACTCAACGGTGCATTAGGAATTTTACGCCAAACGCGAGCTTGTGGCGATTATCCATACTCAATTTCTTGTGGGCTGTTCCATTAATTGACACCCATCCCCTCATATGACAAATTTTCTACTTTATAACAGTTCCTCCACCTTCAAATTTCTAATTTTGAATATAATATTATCACCCCTCTGCAATCTTTCCTTCCCCCTCCCCCATCTTTCCTCTCCCCCCTCCGCCATGTAATGTAATCTGATGACTTTTCAGTATCCAGTTGAAATGATATAGGAATTCCTGTTGAAGGAAATCCCATATTTCTCATATATTCAATAGGCTTTAGTAAATATTTGGAGGTGGGCAATCATTGATGGAACAGCCCATTAATCACCACTTACTAATCTTTCTTTGCAAACAAAATTGTTGATAATTCCATGAATTTCACCAACAACGTCACACAACTTCTTTGATTTTGAGCAAAGGGCGATTCACATATTCAGGGGAAGCCACATCACTACGTTTCTATGGATACCAACACTCGTGCACAAATAGTGATGACAACGTCACATCTTGCATATTACATTCTTTTTTTTTAAAGTTGGGTCGATACGACCAGTACTCTCTGAAGAGTCGGACCTTCAGATCAAGTCCCCATACAACTACTCGGCGCAGATTGAAATTTGACCAGGTTTGCTTATGATTACCAAATATTGGGGAGGTGAATGTTCGTTATACCCTGGACCAAATTCACAAAACCCTGCCTGGTTAGACATCCCGATCGCAACCCAAAATACATTTTTGGCGGTGTCTCCATTACCTGACACGGTTTACCGGACCACTATGAATTCAGCAACCTTTACAGATTTATTCCGTAGAGGTTGTTAAATTTATATTGGTCGGGTTACAGAAACACTGCCAAAATGTATTATTTTTGGTTGCAATTATATGTCCTTAGTTAAAAACTGTTTAAAATACTTGCCAACAACATTTAAAAAAATGATTTGCTTAAAAATTCAGACAGCTTTTCATAAGCCATCCAGCAGTCACAGGTCATGACCTGTGACCTGGGTCACAACCTGTGTCCGGAGTCATGACATCAGTCTTGCCTATTGATGTCCGAGGTTTTGTGAATTGCCGTCGCATTTTCACCATTCACCACATTCACATTTAATACCCATATTTGACAGATTTACAATGTTATATTGTATATTAAAATCCCATGTACAATTATAGTTACATATTTTATACTGATACGAGTGCAAAGCCAGGCGAGGGATTACCTAAGTAAACTGGTTTTACAACCCCCGTAGAACCAGGTTTATTGGAATATTTATCATACACATACTGTCATAAAACCAGTTTAAAAAGCCAGCCCTCTTGATGTGGTTTGCTTTCAGCCAATTACTATTTCAAATATTTGTTGGGTCTTATGTCCAATAGTTTTAGAAGCAGTGCTGTATATTCATTGTTATTAGTAATACAAATTGTTTACAAAGCTAACTACCCATAATGCCCTTGACATACACAATCTGGGCATGCTCAAGACAATCTGAGCATGCTCAGTGAAATATTTGCTTTTTTTGTTCAAAATTGCATACAAGTATTGTACAATGCTTTGGTAAAACTCGGCAAATAGCATAACAGGTATTTCTTTTTTGGACAAATTCTTCATTAAGCCTTGATACATTATAATAATTGTTTTTATGTATTTTTTTGTATTTAAATTTCTTGCACGATTAGAGTAACATCGACATAAAATTTCCATTTGTTAGAAAATCTGAATTACAAAAATTGATCTTCCCTTTCAATAGTAATCGCACAATTCAATTTCAATTTAATATCTTCTCAATTGGTCAATGCTATTCAAGAAAATTAAATACCCAACGGTCTGAAGTGTTTTTCGTATTTGCAATTGACATCGCTGGCTGTTAATATTTTGGTTTTTCTTAAGAGGCAGTTCGTATTGGCAGAGTGGATATGGAACGTTAATATAATGCAATAGCTTACTACCAGTTATAGAAGCCAGATTTTGTTTATTTTCATTTCTTCCATTTAATTTTAGAGCACATTACCAGTACTCAACAAACACCAACTGCCCGTTTTGATAACAAAGTCTGTAAAAGTAGGACATCAAAATTGTGCCACGCTTATTTTCTTGGAAACACTCTTTAGCAGAACTGTAAGAGAGTTGCCCTGCTTTCATTGACTGGTTTATCTCAAAGAAATCCTCTGTGGAGATACCCCTGGATCTCCTCTACTGTTCTTCCCCGGTCTTCTTCCTCCTTCACTCCTTAACTGGACAGGCAACATCTTCTAAGTGGCCGAGAAGCGGCTGTCGTATACTCGGAGAAGATTGGCGGGAGTGCCAGCGCATTATCGCCTCTACACAGAGGAAACTGTAGCTAACATACCTCCAATACTGATTCGGAGAAAGGCAGCGGTCTACGTTTTATCTCTTTAGTTAACCTCTAGCTACAAGAACTCTACAGCTATTTACAGGGGTCAATGGCTTGCCACCGGACTTTGCTGTACACAGACACCGTGCATCGGCGACTCCTCGCCTTGTCTGGTGGCGCCCCCTTGTGTTGAGACAAGTCCAGGATTTACCGTTGCTTGTGCTGATATTGAATACCCATACCCGACCCCTCCGCTACTCGCCGTCGCCGCTGCATAGCTCACACTCCCGCTCGAGGAGTGCGTTGTCTGCACGTGCGTGTGGGGAACCGCCGGTAACGTCTGAGGCTTGTGAATGTTTGGGCCATGATGCCCGCTTGTCCTAAAGCCTCCAAGTGGCATATTCATTGATCCGCTTGTGGTACAGTCTAGATTGCTGTGTGTCGGGTAAACATACCCGCCACTCCCCATGTGCACGTGCGGTATTGTGATGCCGGCGGAAGACAAGTTCGATGTAGGGGGAATTTGGTTTGGTAGCGTGGCACTCTGCGAGTGCTTATTCGACTGTCCTGGGGACACATGCGAATGGTGGTGTTTCCGATGGGCATGAGGAAAAGTATGTGCATGTCCATGCATGCCGCCACTAGGATGCGGCCCAGTAGCATTGCTCAAGTCTCCAGAGGCCCACGACATATGTGACGCCCCCTGTGGTCCAGAGACTGGCTCATAGTCCATTGCACCGACAGAATTCTGGTGCTGGTGTCCCATGGAATGCTGAGCACTGGTGTTCTGATGGGTAGGGTCCGACCTCGCCCGTCCGCCAGAACCAGAGCCACGCCCTGCACTCCCTCCAGCGCCTGTAAAACAAAACACAGTTAACCTAGGTTACTATTGCACTAAACAAATCACTGAGAGTCAATTGTGTTAATTATACCTCATGAATATTCATGATCATAACCATGCTATTTCATTGGCCTAATTTGGACTGTTTCCTTACAACCTTGTCCCCAGAGTCGCAATGCGGTGTGATAAAACAAACACTACAAGGTTTATATCAGGAAAATAGGGCACGCTATTTTCCTTTGGTACTGGTAATGGGCCTATCACCCCTCCACCTGTGGGTTCAGGAATTGGGGTGATATGCCCGTAGCCAGTACCTTAGGAAAATAGCGTGCTTTATGTCCCCTCAAACTATGTAGTATTTGTATAGGTACCCCACAATCGGTTGGACAAAAAATGAGGGAGAAATGTCAATTCAAAAAGTAACATTCTCAATTTTAAACTCATATCTCAAAAAATACACCGGTCCTCAGACCGCTTGCGTCGCCTGCCGTCGCGGTTAGTGAATGATAGGCCTAACATGACCTTTGACCTTGATATGTGACCTTGGACCTCAAACAAATGAGGGTTTGCATGTAAAATCCATAAACCAAGTTTGGTTCCAATTGAACTTCAACTTTTCAAATGAGGTCAATTTTACATTTTCTTACAACTTGACCTCACATGACCTTTGACCTTGGTATATGACCTTTGACCTTGGTATGTGACTTTTGACCTCATCAACAAATGGGGGATGCCGTGTTGCACCTGTGACCCAAGTTTGGTTTAAATCCAAAAAAGTATGAAGATATTACAGGCAAATGTTAACCCTTTTTCACAACAACAGACAACAACAACAGACATCAACAGTGGACAAAGTGATCCCTATGTGTCTTCCTGCCTTAGGGCAGGCGACACAAAAACAAGTTAGTGAGTCAAATATCTACCACAAATTTCTGTATTATTTTAAGTTACCCATCTCTGTCTTTAGCGGATGGAAGCCCTACAGTTCTTTTGGTCTCTGCACTTTTGATCACTGCACTTAATTTCAGTCTTTAAACAGAATGTGATAAACATTGGCAACACGACTGGACTTAAGCTTTGTCTTTAGGGGTAACCAAACATTAACATAGTCTTTAGACATTCAGCTTCCATCGCCCCCCCCAAAAAAAAAACACCAGAAATTGAAGTACAGAGTGTTGACAATTAAATTTTGTTTATTACCAATGTGTGTAAACCTACTCATTTGCAAATAGAAAATATAATCAGGTACAAATTAGGCTTTAACACAAATCAGCAATCTTTCTTACCTGAACTTGACCCTGATGAAGCGCCCTCCGTTGGTGGCGTACCAGCCTGGTCCATGGCCGGACTCGTTGACGTGCTGTTACTAGTATTTGTACTCTCGTCTGCGGTACGCTTGAAGAAAGAGTGCTGGAGGGCATAGTACGGTTTGATTCTCACTGCTGGGTCGTATTCCAACATTCTGGCAAAGATTGAGTACAATACGAGTTCAAATGAGTGATCTTGCAAAGAATGAGTACAATACAAGTAAAAGCAAGTTACTCGCAAAGACAGCACAATGCGAGTTATAATGAGTTACTTCTATCTAATACTGAGTACAAACGAGTGTGAAGTGGCACGGGCAAATTTTTAACGCTATGTGAAATTCCTTCATTTTGCTCTCAAATGATAGTTAGGACCTTAGAAGAAAACAAATATTTATTGAAAAGAAAAATACATAATATAAATGAGGTAACTTATGTCCTAAGACTGAGCACAATGCAAGTTTTTTAGTTAAAAATGAGTTTCTGCTTTGGGAGAGACATACTCCTCAATCAAACTTTGCATCCAAATTTACATTTTCTTCTTTCTTATTTCTTTTATTTGTCAGAAGGAAAAAATATAGAAATTCTTCCAAAAAAGTGACCAAAACAAAAACATTAATATTTAGCATAGCCTTCTTGAATGTTTTATAAAACTTTTTAATTACAAGGGAAAAAACAGCAAATCATAATTTACACCACACTGCAATGTCACCGAATCGAAAATTACAACAAAAAAGATTACTGGGTAAATGATTTTGATGTATACATGAAAATAGCAAATACACTAAAATTGAGCCACTTAGAAAATCTAATTTTTTTCTCAAGCTTAATTTTTCTACTTCTACAAGTTATTTGGCAGCTTAATTTTTCTACATATTATTTTTCATTTTTACTTTATTATATCACTCCTTTTTGATGGTCTAGAATTCATGTTAAGATTGTATTTTGTCCATTTTTAAAAGTGTTTTTATCTCTGAAGTATGGTATTCCCCAAACCAACTTGCCACCATGCAATTTAATGGTAGTGCGCCCTCGCTTGACTATGTATTTTTCAAGTACATTCACACCATTGTTTTTTTACATTTAGGTGTGGCCGTTTCAGATTCTTAGAATTACATTCCCTCCTATA
Source organism: Ophioderma brevispina (assembly GCA_023653785.1). Taxonomy (NCBI): domain Eukaryota; kingdom Metazoa; phylum Echinodermata; class Ophiuroidea; order Amphilepidida; family Ophiodermatidae; genus Ophioderma; species Ophioderma brevispina. The sequence goes on from JAMKCH010085184.1 coordinate 173,361, forward strand.
TCTCAGTTTAGTTGTTCCTGCCCCTTTTTTCTACTCTCTATAATTCAAGAATAATTTGCCAGAGTACACTTTTTGCCTCTCTTTACTACTGTGAAATCTAAATTGTTGTAATGGGAGTTGGGGCATACTATCTAGCTCCAAGGATAGATGTCCCAGCTTGCAATCAAGATCCCTAGATGGCCAGGGGCTACTATTTCTACATGAGTTATGTTAATGCATGAGTATACATCCACTTCACAGGGGTGTGATTGAGTTTTGTGGAAAAATCCTTAATTTGGTTTTAAAAAAAATCCTGAAAAACAGCGTAAAATTGACCTAAAATGTTTAAAATCGGGCTGAAATTAAATAAAGTTGCGGAAAGTTTGAACATAAAAAATCCTGAAATCAGGAAAAATCCTGAAATCGGGAAAATCCTGAAGAATCACACCCCCTGACTTCATAACACATTCCTTTATACCTTAATAGTGTCCTTGCATAGGCAATGTGTATTTACCACATAATACTTTATGACAAATTCTATGACACATCCCTACATCAAAATTGCTTTCTGACGACTCATCTCGATGAAACAGGGGTGGGGAATAAAAGTGTGAGCTGGAAGTTATTCATTCCTATAACCTGAAAGATTCCTATTAGATATTAATCTTGTCAATCACAAGCCAATTATTTTCTGGTTGAAAGTTTAAATTTGCAAGATCTCCAAATAAGGATTATAAAAGGTGTATCACTTTCATTAACTACAAATAACATCCCAAATATAACATTCTCCCACAAAACAGGGAAGACAACTTTTGAGATTTCAATAATTGCGCGCCCGGGGGGGGGGGCATGGGTGCAATGCCCCCCATTGTTTCGTGCCCCCCAGGGGTGGCCCCCCCCTGGTCGAAAGAAAAATAAGAAAAATGAAGGATTTTCGGCAAAAAATTTCCGGATTTGGGGCCAAAACTCAGCGATTTTGGCCAAAATTGGTTTTGAAAAATTTCCACAATTTTTCATATTTTGCCCCCCAGAAATTTCACTTTTTCCCCCCCAAAAAAAGATTTTCCTTTGCCCCACGTTTGCCCCCCCCCCCCCAGCAGAAAAGAGGTCTGGTGCCGCCACTGTTTCAATATATCAGATCAGGAAAAACAAAGAACAGAATGTAAGTGGATATCATTCATCCCAAAATCGATTGTTAAAAAAGATTTTTTTGTTTTTTTAACATTTCCAGATTTTAAATTTTGACAAATTTCTGGAATTACAGAAATTACAAGTCTTACATCCCTACAAGAAATAAGCCAAAATTGCTTTTCTTATATAAATCGGCATAACTAAATCAGTTAATGATTAGCTCATTTTCAATGGGTTCTCTCATGCTGTTGACAGTGTATGCATTTACTGCCTGAAAAAACATGAAATTTGAGAATTTTTCAGAATTATTCTTACAGTAAATAACTCAACAAGCCCAGAAATATGTTCCCTGGTTTCTGGGAGCTCATCACCTATGTACTCAAGCCAAATACTATCAACCAGGCCAAAAAAGCTACACAAGCGTGCATAAATCTCACAAAATTGAAAACTGGGGCGTTCTTCAAAAAATGTGCTATTATTTGCTTTAAAAACAACTTTTTGGGGGGCTGTGTGTTGCCCTTGTAGATTTTGCAGAAATGTAGCTTTTCAGTATTCGTAATTTTAGTTTGCATTTTTCTTATGTGTCTTAACTGGTAACAAGAATTATGCGATGTGTTATTAAGGGGTTTGACATGTTAGTGATCTACTCGATAACATTTTCCAGAATTCACATATATGGTATTTACCCGTGCTGGAGGACTTGAGTCCGGACTCGGACTCGAGTCCGATTTTTCAAGGACTCTGACTTGGACTCGGACACCTTGGACTCGAGCCTTTGAGGACTCGGGGACCAGCGAGGACTCGGCTCGAGTCCGGCAAAATTGCACATTTTTTATAAGTTTATTTTAGATGTTTTTACTTTTTGTTTTTATCATCAATCATTGGAAACTAAGTTGCAAGGGAATGTTTTCGTTCCGAATTCTGCACCAACAGCCAATCTTTAATGAGTGATGACATGTATTGAACGAAATTAGTTCAATGTGATACCCATTATCATCATAGTTCTCAAGTCCTCCGTTCTAAATAATAAAGATGGCATATTCCAGCTAAATTGATCATTGATCACGCTGAGTCGATATTGATCTTCAATTATCAACGGATCAAATCAGGCAGGTGAAACTGTGTACAAATGCCCATAGACAATTTCTATATCGATAGTAATAGCACCACCAATTTGATGAGCTACCTAACAGACTTCTAATTTATGCAGTATGACCAAGGATGAGGTAGCATAAATTTCACAGCACCACGTACGACCGGTGATCGATAAGCTACTGATTTCAAACAGTATGCCAGTCTCTTGATCAGTGTCCTATCTTGATTTATTTAGGATCCCCTGCGTCATTTCATGATCAATTCTTCCATCAAAAATTTGTGAGTTTTTAAAGCAGCTGATTCAATTTTTACAAAGTAAATAATATTTTCTTGTACTTGTTAGTTGAGACTCAAATTTGAGTTAAAACAATGTCTAGTCAAGTGATCTGCCAATGACAAGTTTTTTTAATTAAACACTTACACTACTAGTGGGATTGGCTAACCAGTTGAATAATAAATTTGGTCATTCCTTTTGCATTGAGGACTCGGGACTCACTCGGACACAGGGACTCGGACCTGGACTCGAGCATCAAGGACTCGGACTTGGACTCTGATAGTAGGGACTCGGACTTGAACTCGGACTCAGATGGGGTGGACTCGACTCCAGCACTGGTATTTAGAATGGTGCTGATTAAGAATCTGAATTAAAAAATGGGGGTCACCGACTTTGTTTTTGAGCTATAGCCAAAACAAAAAATACATCGGTCCTCGGACCGCTTGTGTCGCCTGCCGTCGCGGTTAGTGAATGATAGGCCTAAATGACCTTTGACCTTGGTATGTGACCTTTGACCTCATCAACAAATGAGGGATCCCATGTTGCACAGGCATGATTCAAGTTTGGTTCCAATTGAACTTCAACTTTACAAATGAGGTCAATTTTACATTTTCAGCCTATTTTACAATTTGACCTCACATGACCTTTGACCTTGGCACGTGACCTTTGACCTCATCAACAAGTGGGGGATACCATGCTGCACCTGTGGCCCAAGTTTGGTTTAATTAAAAAAAAAAAAAAAAAAAAAAAAAAAAAAAAAAATTTTACCCCTTTTTCACAACAACATCAACAACAACAACATCAACAACAACTACAACAACAAGTGGACAAAGTATCCCATGTGTCCTTCCCTTCCTTAGGGCAGGCGACATTTGTCACTTTTTAATTAAACCACGCAATTCTATAGGAAAGTCAAAATTTGACGTTGGGATCGCCTACCAAATAGAAACTAACGATAAAATTTTTGTAATTTCTAATATGTTGAGGTCCCAATGTCCGTTCTTTAAAATTTTGAAATAAAAAATGAGGGTCACCGACTTACTTTTCCATTAACAACATACGCCCAAACCCAAACTGAAATTGACCTTTAATTTCAAATTTGGGCGTCTTTTTTTGGCAACGCAGAAAAATCCGCGCCACATTCGCCTGCAGCAAGCACGAACGCAGGCGTAGAGATGCGCGATTTTAATAAACGCAACAACGCACAGTTATCCACGGTATCTTCGCATGATACCTTCCGCACCTCAAAACTAACATTCTTCCATTTGTCCATGACTGGGCTCTAAACTGAATGCTGATGTGTAAAGCAGCTTGCACGTAAACAAATCACACGCAACTCCTTAAGATGCCGCCCAGCTGTGATTTAATCACATTTTATGAAAATATGTAAATGAGCTCATTAATATTCATAACCTATCCAAAAAGAATACAGCCCTAACCTTTTCATGTTCCTATCACCGTGCCACTTATAAGTTCATTGAGTAGTCGGTTTAGTCTGTGGAAGTGGATTAATGCTTTTTCCTGGCCATCCTCCTGCCCTCTGCTGTATAACACAAGCCACCAACACCTTGTGTTTTGGGGGCCACATATTGTGTTGTGAAACACAGATCCGGTTTTTTATTGATGTTTCAGTCACACGCCCATATCATTGTTAACATATTTTATAAAGTATTAGTGAATAAGGAATTAAGTTTTAATTTTAGTTGCTTGTTGAACAATTTTTTTAAACAGCTACCAAGTGCAAAGACGTTTATTCCTGACAGACCTCTCATCATTTTACAACTGTTTGACATATTTTGTTGTCAACAAAGAAATGACTTGTTGGCTGTTACCACTTACCTGAGTATTAGATCTTTGAATTTGAGATAATCTGACACGGTATGACCTGGTTCTCCTACCCTCCTTCCACCTGGTCCACCCGTCTCAACACCAAGAATGTCGTGTAACTTTCTGTGCCAGGAGACTTGTACTGTAAACATAAAATAAACAAGTGGTCACTAACCAAGTCGTCGCCCTCATGTTTTCGTGGATTGGGTTGTAGTTGGGATGGGTTGTTTGAGTATTTGGGTGGTTTTGTAAGGGATGAATCAGGTTTGTGTGCAAGTTGGTTTCAAATTAGAAATCTATTCAATGGATTAATGGGAATGAGCAAGAGCCATCGTTTGATCACGGTACACAACACAAAACGTTCCACGGTGGGGACATGTCCTGTGGTTATTATATTACCTACGGTCTTCCAGACTTACCAATTGAGCAAATCACCGGGTACTTGACCTCTATCTGGAGGGCCTGTGAATGACGTGATCAATCTCTCTCGAGATAATTTAATACCCCCGGTTTTAATACCTTTTCAATCAAAGGTGATTACCTATTGCTGGTTTTCTCCATGCTCATTGCTGTCACTTATTGATATGACTAAAAGTGCAAACCTACGTGATTGTAAACATGGTAAGAAAGTCGACGTAAAGGTTCCCTGACCTAGTGTGCAACCCGTCTCTGTCTTGTATTTGCAATCCATTTTTCACGCATGCACTGCCCACTGTGTAGAGATAAGTAGCTCCTGCCACACCCATAAATTCACCCTGACAGTCGTAAAGAATGCCATTACCGGACAACTGTTTCTTATGGCAACCTACCACACAGCAACTCTTTGGCAAGTAAATATCCGAATCTCAAAATAACTTTTGAAGCACCAAAACCAGTTGGAAATTGTAATAATAAACTCTGTAATCAGCAAACTAACTGGTTCAAAATGTGGATCCTAAACAATGCGCATTTTACCGTGCAGTTCGGGTATTGTAAAATGTAAATATCTAACGGGGTAGAATATTATTTTTTTTCCCAAATGGACGCTCGGATATCCAAATAATACTATTATTTCTTCCAAATATACTTCTAATATAATCGGTGTACTTATTTAGAGTAGTATACGTCATATCTAAATTCATTGCGTGAAACGTACGTTAAAATGTGGCATAGTACAGACAGTACAGAGATAGCGGGGAGAGTCCCTTTACCCTGATAGCGCCACCATTTTCGATAACCTACCTAATTATTTATGCCGTGACGTATACAGGGGATGACGTAGCGTAATAGCGGCCACATACGACAGAGTGACGTATATCAGGGATGACGTAGCGTAATAGCCCCCGCCACATACGAATGGCGAAAATATCGCTAACCCCAGATTGTTGCCAGTAAATCAAACCAAAGTTCAAGCAGTTGCTTGCGCAACAACTAAAATTCACACAAATAGCTCATCAAACAGCCAAATTTAGTTCGCCGTACATCGGCAATTGGGTTTTTAAATACGAAAGTACCGTGCGTGAAAAACAAGTAATTTTGGCAACATGGAAAACAATTTCCGGTACCGGACACGACCTCCAAGCGGACAGCCTAACTTAAATAGTCTTCCATCTCTTTGAGGCGGAAAGATAAATAAGGCACACAAAGTATAAAACTTTTTCCCACATAAAAGTTAATTTTTCCATAAAGCCTTATTCCTTCCACAAGCTGCAGGAGTTGTGACCTCTAAAATTTTAGGGGGGTTTGGAGGTGTGGGGTTAGATATTGGGGACCTCTGCTGTTGCAAGGGACACATTTTGACAACTAACTTTCTAGGAAGTACACACGTTTAGTGTTATAAAAACATCTAGCTAAATTTACATCTATTTTACTGCCGGCTCATGTTGGTTGTTTTTAGCTGTCAAGAAATTCATTAGGAACCAAATTGCAGATGGGGAAGGACAAACTTGGCAAAACGTGGGGGGAAATGTTCACGTAGGAAGGAAGGGAAAAAATGTTGACCAGATGGGAGATACCAGTCCCCTGTCTTTCCCCCTCAACCCACCCCCACCATGATAAAAAGTGGTCTGTTTTATTGGACCTTTTTTTTGCTACATTGGACTACAATGTTTTCTAAGTGAATGCATCATGCAAGTTTTCTGGAAGTTTGAAAGACCGTTTGCACATATAAGATTGTATATAATGGTTTTTCATCCACTTAAAGAATTGAATTACTCTTAACAGTTACAGGAACGTAATTTTGAACCCAATGTCTACATCACACAAGTTTTCAGCAAGTTACTCACCTTTTTACCTTCCCTGGTTTTCTTGAGCACCCATCCCCTGTCTGTCTTGACAAAGTACTTGTGAGCCTTTGGTGCTTGGTCTATAATGTGGGGTGGAGGCATTCCTAACACCTCAATTATCTTATTCATCTGATCAACCTGTGCAAGAGAAAATGCAAAGAGAGGGAAAGTTAGGAAGAGCAAAGAATTCTCTCATCATTCACCTTACTTTCTTTCCATAAACTCAGTTGTACTTGCTTAAAGACACTATCAGTGATTTGAAAAAATATTTGAAATTTGCAGGAATAGCTTCAAAGTGAAGAATAAGTCTGTAGAATTCTCATAAGTTACCTTTTCCAGCTAGAATTGACAGAAAAGGAAGAAAACTGCAGTGTTCCAAGATACGATTCTCCATTCAATTACGTGTTGTAGTAAGTGTCCGTTCGGACAGTAATGACTAAAATCTCCGATTCTGTCCTTATTAGGTTGCTTCTGGTCTTATCATTTGCAGGGTATATTAGGATACCTGTACTTGTTGCATACATGCAAAAATCTGATTTTTGATGATTTTTTTCAATTGCTGATTTAGCAAATCACTGATAGTGTCTTAAAGGTAATAACGTACTTGGTCTGTTTAAGTTAAAAGGATGCATACCGCATCCAGCTTCCTTTGATCTGTCAAAATCTTTCATGATCCTCACATGGAAAATCGATGTAAAGGAAATACGTTCTTCTATCAACATGTAAGTAACATTGCAAAGCAAACTGTGGAACTGGGAGTATTTTTCTTTACATTAAAAAGATTACACCCTTTTCCAATATAAGTAACGTAAGTTAAAGAGCAATGACATAAGGAACTAAGAAGTTGGTAAACTAGATACAAGATAATGCCCTTTTGCCCCAGGTATTAGGCCCGATTTATACCGCCCTTATTCTCAGAGTTGACCAGAGGTGAAGTAGGATCGAATTTGCTGATGAACGAACATTCTAAGAATCAGAAGGTATAGACATAAAGCGTACTGTGTGATTGAGTTCGAAATTCACCAGTGATCTCAAAGTAAGGAATCTATTGGGGTCTAACCTATATGAATCAGTACATATCACACAATATATGGATGACCCCAGGGACTGACTTTTAAAATAAGGTGGTGCTCGGTAAAAAGCTCTCCTGGTCATATCGGGGAGTTTTGAGGGGAGCGGTTCATAGCATTTACCACTGCTAACCAGGGAAAGAACAGATTCCCAAGGGGAGCTTTAAATCACTCTCCTAAAAATCGTTTAAGGAGAGCTGTAGGGGAGCTATCGCTCTCACTCTCCTTAAAAGTCAGTCCCTGCGACCCAAAATCTCTTTTTGTACCTTTAACCCTCAAACACTGTTCTTGTTTCCCTAGAGGAAAAGGGGATAGAAGCTAAAGAATATTGGACATCTTGGGTGGGATTTGAACCCGGGTCCTCCAGCGAACTAGTACCCATGAGCAAGGACGGCAAGCCACGAGGATGTTGCTGGCCTGGCCAGCGA